>SRSE01000002.1:0-82145 GCA_005024645.1 Planiliza haematocheilus | reverse complement strand
CTACTGATTAGTTGGTTATGCCCCAGGTCATCCAATTACCACCACAGGGCCTACATTAAAAAGCATCCAGGCTCCTTGCTGATACTTCCACCTGCTCTTGCCTCGCTGCTGCTTGCTGGTTGCTATGACGTCTTGTTGCTCGCTTTGGGAAACCACATGGTCCAGTCTGTGCTCTCGTCTTGTTATGCTGCTTGACTGTTCTTTTGTTTTGGTCGCCTACCGTGTTATCGAGACATGTGGACCCTTTTTGTGTGGTTTATTTCAGTGGTGGTGGAAGGTGCGGACCAGAGGTAAGATTGGGGTACCCTTTACGTCCCCCCACATAGGTTGGTGCCACTTATGTATTTTTTTTTTAAACATAACAATGAAAATGTGTTGGCAAGTTGTGTCTAAACAGGTGAAAAGTGCGTATGGTTTTGCCAAAAGAGTGACTGATTCAGTCAGGAGTCACTAAGTATCAGAACGGCTGAGTTAGTATTTGGACATGAGGTTAGAGGTCCTTTGAAGCTTCTCAAAGAGCAGCTGGTCACACCAGAGAAAATGGTCAAAAGTACTCAAGAGTGCTTTGCCAAGCGCCTTCAGCTGGCCTGCTCTTTAGCTAGTTTTGCCCTGACCTCTGCTCAGGTGAGGATAAAGAAACACTGTGACAAGAGAGCAGTTTCTCATGTGTTTCAGTCAGATGACAGCGGCCATAACCCATGATGTCCTGACTAATCCTACACCTATTAAACAGCCTGCTTATCGGGTGAATCCTGGTCATGAAGCAAGAAGTTGACTATCTGGTGCAGAATGGGTTTGCAGTGGAGTGGAGTTCACATTGCCTCCTAGATACAAAGTCTGATGGAAGTCCAATATTTTGTACAGACTTCCACAAGGTCAATGCTGTAACTGTTCCTGATGCTCATCCGTTGCCTCTAAATGATGACTGCATTGATGAGACTGGTAGTATTTATTTTTTTTTGACAATAACATCTAGTACACTGACTAGATGTTTCCTTTCACAGTCACATAACCTTTTTAAATTTCCCCTTTCGAATCCATGGGCCGGCTGGCCTTTCTGTGTGGAGTTTGCATGTTCTCCCTGTGTCTGCGTGGGTTCTCTCCGGGTACTCCGGCTTCCTCCCACCATCCAAAGGCATGCTCAGTAGGTTAATTGGGGATTCTAAATTGCCCATAGGTGTGCATGTGAGTGTGAATGTTGGCCCTGCGATGGACTGGCGACCTGTCCAGGGTGTACCCCTGCCTCTTGCCCGATGACAGCTGGGATAGGCTCCAGCAGACCCCCGTGACCTCTAACAGGACTAAACGGGTATAGAAAATGACTGACTGATAAACAAACAAACATTGTAATAACTTCTATTCAGATTCAAGATGAATGGCGTGCTCAGTTCCTTTCGAGTTTGTTTTGGGTGCTCTTCGGTCCAAGGTAGAACATCTGAGAAGCAATGTAGAGAAAAAGAATTCTCTGTAGCCGAGGCACTCCTTAATTAAAATGTCTTTATTGCAAAAATGACATGTCCTAACTGGATAACTTTAAAATGCCCACGCGCAGCGGCATGGGGCCTTCTTCTGGGCATGGACACATTGTAATAACTTCCTCAAGTATAACTTCCCCCCTTAAACAGGTCACATATTTTAAACGGTTCATTCATGTGATGTGTGTTTAGATGTCATGTAATACTGAACACATGGTTCCACATATTGTTTATGCGTAGAAATGCATTTCTGAAACCACTGAAGATGATCTTAGGTCAATAAAAATATGCAAATCTTAAAAACTAGTTTTCAAGTATTTCATTCAAAGGGATGGTGTGATACATTTTTTTTTTCAAATCATTTATGTATCATTACTTATATTTGTCTTTTAGTTTCATATTTAGAACTTTTGTTATTTATGTTTTTGTGTATTTCAAATCTATGTAAAAAAAAACATACAAGTTATTGATTTGTTTATGAGTTGTTTTAAAACAGTTTCACCCACAGAAAGCATAAAGATATTTATGCAGTCTGTGATTTTCACCCTGTGCATACCGGAAAAAACAAGTTTCAAAATAAAAGCGTGACAAAATGATGTAACTAAATGACAAGTCAAAAGTTGGAGGATTTTTTTTTTTTTTTTCAAACCTTTCACTTGAGTATTACTACTAGATAATATCATGGTCCATGATTCATGGTCCATAGTGAAACTCAGATGGTTTCATAATGTTTTAGTGGCTCATCTGCAATTATTGCCTCTGAAAATAGAAATTGGGAATTTGAACAGGCAAAAAAAGTCAGATGACATACAACAAACAAATCTTCTGTCTAAAACATGATGTGTGTAGAAATGAGAGACAAGTAATTAATGGTATATTTATTTAACTCATGTATTTAATAAAAGCTTCTTTTATAAAAATATTATTTTAATTTTATTTGTTCATAGGCTAATTTTAGAGTCTCACTGTTCAGGAGCAAAATATAACAACAAAATATCTTTGGTGCAAGTGAATCTATGTAAAACTGTGTAGAGTTAAAATCATCTGCTTCATAATGAACCATTCATATTTTCTGTTCAGTTTACTCTGGCTCGTTAAATGACCTAGGCTGCTGTTGTTTTATACCAAGGCTACATTATCCTGACCCAGTGAACAATGTTCAGGTTTCCAGAGAGTTGAAAGAAAGACTGAAATGAAAGAATCGTTGCTATGAAAACGTCACACCGTTAAGTCACATTGTTGAAGACTAATGGGTTGTAAATCCTTGAAAATCAAATATTTATTTTTGTCTTATGGAGAATCTTTGTTGTGACCGTCATTACTAAATGATTGACTGTAGCGTTAAAATCATCTGCTTCATGTTGAACTATTCATATTTTCTTTTAAGTTTACTATGGCTCCTTATATGACCTAGACTGCTGTTGTATCCTGACGCAGTGAACAATGTTCTGGTTTCCAGAGAGCTGAAAGAAAGACTGAACTGAAAGAGTCGTTGCTATGGAAACGTCACATTGTTCAAACTTCCTGGTTGTTAATCCTTGAAAATCAAATATTTTTTTATTGTTTTGTGAAGAATGTTTGTTGTGACCGTCCTCGTTCAGAAAGTAAAAACAGTTAAGTTATAAAATTAAAAAATCTCTTTAGTCCTGAGAGGGAACAGTTAACTATATGCAACAAAAATATTTTTTGCTGTAATATAAAATATCTACGCAAAATTTACAAATCTAAGGAATCAAACAATTAAATGCTCAAAAAATAATAACTGAAGAGACATCAATTTATTACCTGACAGATTTTACATGTTTAACAACAGATCATCATTCTGGGTTGATCAAATTCACTAAGAATAAAGTAAAATCTTCTTCAGATGAGGTTGTTCCAGAGCCTCAGAGAAAGATTGTGACGATGGCTGAGGATACCAGCAGCAGGACGACACTGGAACCAGTTGGTATTGCGCTGTTACACAGATTGGTTTTACAGCATTTCACGGGGCTGATACACAGGTCACTGTTTAGACAGCTCTTAGTGACAACACCTATGAGACCATAAGAAAAAAAAAAACACTTTTAATGATAAAAGTCAACAGGCAACAAGTCCAGCAATATATCCACTCAAAATGTATTTGATGAACAGTTTTAAAATTGTGGTGTGGAGGAACAACTTACCGAGGACATTAGTAGACGTACACCTGTCAAATCCATCAGGACAAGTTATGACATTGGTGCAGGATGAAGAGCTGGAGCCTACACAAGCGTAGCATCTTAGTCCATATGCTGAATATAAATATAGAAAATAAATCAATTATGCACACAAAAGATAAACATTAACATTATTTTAACATTTACATTTTGTCCTGGAAATTCAGAAGTTGTGTTTTCCACTCTAGGACGTGGTTCCTTGGCACAAATTTCAGTAAAATCAGATTCAGAAAGAAAAAGCAAAAAAAAGTGAAAAGACAAAATGAGATGCCCTCTATAAAGAAACCTATAAGATGTAATTACGTTTATTGTCCAACTTCTCAGTCACCTTTCAGACCTTGCCCATGAAGCCTAATTTATCATTAACTAGAGCGACCTCAGATATGAAAGTTATAAATGAAATAAAACCTATGATAAGAAATGAAACCTAAATATTATCAGCTACAGTGACCTGATCATTCCAGCATCAGCCTTGAAGATCTGCTGATTTGAAAAATAATGCAAAAGAGAGAGAGAGAAGAAGTAGTATCTGGCCTTTTATACTCAGCACTCTTATCCAAAAAAGGTTAAAAAAAGGCAATCACTCATACGAGTAGCGACTCGGTCGCTACTCGGATGAGTGATAAAACGTCTTCTCAAAAAACTCTACAAGCCCACTTGCCTTTTTTGAACCTTTTTTTGGATATACCATGACCTGCATGACTGAGAACCTCCACAGACTCTGGACTCTTATGCACAGGTTGTAAAACAGATTTCACATATACTTAACTGTCACTGCTCACATGATAACTACTCGTTTATTCATAATCCAATGTTCAGACAAAGTAAATTAATTTATCTCCTCTTACCTGTGGACACAGTCAATAACAGGATGAGGGCTCCGTAAAACTTCATGGTGGACATGGAGACAACAGTAACTGAGCAGTGGTGAGAGGAAAGCCTGCAGCTGATGAGATGTCTCCGAGACAGTGAAACAAAGTTTGACTCATGCTGAATTTAAAGAGTTTCTCAGACAGATGGTCCGCCCTTTTTCCTGACATGGTTCCTCTATGACACAGATGTGACTTATGGCAAATATTAAAAACCAGTTACCCCATTTCATTCAACTCTTTTGGATTTATTTATTTTTAACTATTTCTGCTTCTTTCTAACGACACACTGGCTCAGTCAATCTGCCCAATCAGTGTATATGAAATAAATTTTGATTGATTTTCATGCGTTGAATTACACAGACCTAATACTCTCGTTAATCGTAGTAGATGTCCATATTTTGGAAGAGTTTGGAAAATGGATTCATGGATTATATAAGTATCCAGAAGCGGCTGTACAGACTAATGGGCTTATCTCTGATTATTTTGTGTTGGGGAGAGGAACCAGGCAGGGATCACTATAGGTGGGATGGTACATAAATTGATGCTGTATGCAGATGACATTTTGTTACTGGTGTCTGAACCCAGCAGATCTGTACCCTGTGTTCTTGGAATCATAAATTCATTTTCAAAATTTTCTGGCTACAGGGTGAACTGGTCTAAGTCTGAGGCACTCCCCTCAACATCTTATCGCCCTTCTGCTGTCTTATTTTAAAAGGTTTGATAAGATATCCTTATTTGGAATGGAAAGTGTCCCACGTTGTGGGGGACAACAAGTCACAAAGACCAACTGATAGAGGAGGATTAGGGCTCCCAAAGATGTTGTTTTACTACTATGCCCCCCAAGAAAGCAAGTACACATTGTTGAAGAAAAAAACAATCCGAGTCTAGTTCCAAGTTTGCTGAAGTGGTGGAGGTTTATTGGAGTTCCAGGTCATGGTGAGCCTACCGACACAGAGTGGGTCTGAGACCAGAGACTGACGTGAATGCAAGGCCAGAGCACACATATACCCTGTCCCCGGGTGTGGTTGCAGACAGTTCCTGATTAGATCGTATAGTGGATGTATATTCGTTAGCTGAGGGCAACTTCATACAGGAGGGTGAACACAGGGGGCAGGGGTGGCTCCCAGACATGGTCAGAACAAAGGGCAAAAGGACAAAGGAGTGATACTCAGGTAGCATGATCAAGGCTCTGATCAGCAGGGGAGAGGAGATGGGGAAGGTAAACAAAAGAGCATAATCAGGAAGTTGTGATCGGCAGGGGAGCAGAGACAGGAGAGATCAACATATCCACACGAAAACGCATTTTTTCGTAAACGCACATGTTTTTATTCGTTTTGGCCTATCGTCCACACGAATCCCGTAAACGCATAGCCCGAAAACGCACTTTTTTGAAACTGGGCCCCAGGGTGGATAAATTCGAAAACGCACTTCTCGCGAATCGGTGTGGACGGTTGAATCCGGACATTTCTGAAAATGATGACGTCATCGCCGCCATAGCCACCATGGCGACACCCCTCGAGCAGTCTTCCACCTCGTATATCTCGCGAAACGTCTCATAACAACATCAACAACAATGGCGGACTACATGCTTGCGTTACTACTGGAGAACATATTGAGCCTGTTATGGTTACTAGTGCAAAATCAAATTTTTGGTTTCTTCGAAAGCCGATTTGTAAACAGCGCCCAAGCTTCATGCGCATGCGCCACCTCTTCCTCTCCGTTTTTGGTGAATTTCTGAAACTGAAACAGCGCCGCCTATAGACCTGGGATATGAAGTAGCGTTTTCAGTCGTGTAAAGACGGATCAGGTGTGGACGCGGATTTTTTTTAAACCGTAGAGCGAAAACGGATAGGAAAAAGATCGTTTTCGTACGTGTGGACAGGGCCATAGTTGGAATTGCCCCAGACGTGTCAATTACAATGTTTCTTCAAAATTAACTTCTTCAATCCACCTTTTTTTTTTCTTCAAATAGCAAACAAAAGATGACCATATAGCAAAACCGAACAACATTAGTGAGATAGAGCAATGTCAGTTGTCAATTTCATATAAAAGGCCAGGATTTCTATCTTCTAGTCGTACGTTACATTCAGTTGTGGTTGGCTACAATCAGCGATTTGCAAACATATTTGAGGCAGGTAAATAAAAGGCATGGGCAGTGCACCAAATCCAAAATCTTGTCCATGACGTTGTGTATGAATAAGTCCTTCTTCACAATGTGGACCGGAGGGGGCAGAGTAAGGACTCACATGGCTGGTACTGCATACACTCTGACCACCCCTTTGGTAAGTATTCATACGCTTTCATGTCACAAATCCAATACATGCCTTTTGGTAAAGGAATGGAACATAGGCTTGCTCTGGTAGCAGGATGGTAGTAATCCTCATCTGTTCCTTCACCTGTGATTTATGGTCGTTCAGGTCATTCATCTTCTGGTGTTCAGAAAAGTCCCATTTAGTCAGATGTAATCCACTCAGGTTTAATCCTGGTATCTGGACATGCACTTCACCATCTTTTCCTGGGACTTCGCTGCCAGTGCTGCTCCTCCATCTCTCCACCATCTGTTGCCATTCTGGAGAATAGCTTTCGTTGACCTCTGGGATTTTGGTGTCAGCTTTTTCCTGCGGGGGAGGAGGTCCTTCTATTGATCCAGCGGTGACATCTTTTGGGAAATCTCCCACAAATCGCTTGAGCTCCTGCCGGTTCCAAGGCTTGTAGACCATGTCCTTTCTTATGGTCATGAGCGGGGCAAGTGTTGTTGTTGCAGGTTTCCTTTGTCCTCCCCCTTTCTTCATTATGGCCGATTCCTCTGTGGTTTTCTGGATCGGCATTCCAGCTCTTCTGTACTCCAAAAAAAGATTGTCATCGACGTTGTCGTCGCCGCCGCCGTCACCGCCGGTGTCGATGTCGTCATCGTCGCCGCCACCGTCACCGTCGGTGTCGTTGTCATCGTCGCCGCCGCCGTCGGCTGTGCAGTTCTTTAAGCTTTTTGAAAGGTTAAGATGCTGGACTTGGTCAGCTCTGGTCGGTGGCTCATCTACCTGGAGATCTGCTTTAGTTCTTATCTGTGTTGTGTTATCTTTATATCCTTCCAGTTGGGCCAGTAACTTTTTGTTTTGGTCAGTGAGAGAAGAAATTTGTGATTCTATATGGAGATGGCTACTCTCATCCCTCCAAAGCCTCAGAGAAAGAAAATGCTTTTTCTTGGCTTTACGACAACTCAGTCTCTCTCTCAAATGCTCTAACCTGTGCTGGTCAAAAGTGCCATTCGGAGGGAATTTTAGGTGGCCATCGTCAATCGTTATCTTGGCCCATGTCGCCACAAACTTTAAACTCTCTTCATAATTGTCACGCATGTACTTTGCAGGACCAGTCAGCTCTCTCTCTGACCTTCCACTGACACAACCTCCCATTGTCTGTCTGTAAGATCTTAAAAGAAACTTGAATACCGCTTGTTACTGCTCACAATCACTTTCAATCAAAGCTCTGCTCAGAATCTACAGGTCAGTTTACACAAAATGGACGACCAAATCAGCCCCACGGCTATAGGTTCAATTAGTCTCCCTGGACTAAACTCAAAGTGTTCCAAACACTGAGGACCACGTCCAAATCAGCCCCACGGCTGTAATTCCAATAAGTCCCTCTCTGGACTAAACTCAAAGTGTTCCAAACACTTTCCAGCTACTTGGAATATTTTGACCTTCTCCTTAAAAGCAGTCAGATTCTAGCATGAAAGTTAAACAAGCTTACAAACAAGTTACTCAAGACAGACACGGTAACCCTATCATCACTCCTACTCACAACCACACAGCAAACTTACTTAAAATCACGGATGGCGTCAACTTCTTTGGATTTCCAAATTCACAGACTTTCCAACAGCACACGGCAACACTAAATGGGTTCTCAAAAAGGTACCTCACCTTTTAGTCAACTTAAAACTCTCAATTCAGTGGCGTGTCTTTGGTCTGGAAGAAGGAGTCTCCGTGGAAGTATGTTGCCATCCGGGTCACGGCACCATATTGTTGAAGAAAAAAACAATCCGAGTCTAGTTCCAAGTTTGCTGAAGTGGTGGAGGTTTATTGGAGTTCCAGGTCATGGTGAGCCTACCGACACAGAGTGGGTCTGAGACCAGAGACTGACGTGAATGTAAGGCCAGAGCACACATATACCCTGTCCCCAGGTGTGGTTGCAGACAGTTCCTGATTAGATCGTATAGTGGATGTATATTCGTTAGCTGAGGGCAACTTCATACAGGAGGGTGAACTCAGTAGGGGGCAGGGGTGGCTCCCAGACATGGTCAGAACAAAGGGCAAAAGGACAAAGGAGTGATACTCAGGTAGCATGATCAAGGCTCTGATCAGCAGGGGAGAGGAGATGGGGAAGGTAAACAAAAGAGCATAATCAGGAAGTTGTGATCGGCAGGGGAGCAGAGACAGGAGAGATCAACATATAGTTGGAATTGCCCCAGACGTGTCAATTACAATGTTTCTTCAAAATTAACTTCTTCAACATCCAGCGTCCCAGTGGTAGGTGTTTTTGGCTCCCCAAAACACAGAACTCTTTGCTAAAATTCTGAAGATTTATGGAAAAGGATACGAGGCAGCTGTCTATTACTCTATGATGATTCGTTCTCATGGTAATGGGTAATGGGCAGATGTCAGCTCTGCAGAAGACATGGGATAGGGATCTGAACCTGACATTCAATGACAATGTCAAAGTAGCATCGAGGGATACAAGACTACGCCCTTATTCAATTCAAAATGATGCATCGGTTTTACTGGACCCCTTCCAGATAATTTAGATTGGGTTTATTACCCACGTCAAGGTAATTGAGGAAGATAATTTAGTTCATGTTTTATGGTCCTGTAACAAGCTCCAACATGTTTATGATAATCGTGTGAGATCACAGAGATACAAATCTCCAGTAATTTTAGATTTCTGCTTTGGGTGATCATTCAGCTCTGACAGGATAGGATACGCATTTCAAAAGCATATCCAAACTAGTATTCTGATTGGTAGACAAATACTTGTCAGGGGTGAGAGATATAGGGAGTGCGCTCTCTGCAAGACTGGGCTAAGGAGACGGCATGCGTTGCAGCATTTGAAAAAAATGTCATATAAACAGTTGGGCAGACTGGGCCCACAAAAAAACCATAGTAGATGGTCTAAGTCCAGGCAAAACAACAGCAACAACAACAAAAAAACAAAACAAAAAACCAGTACACGTACGTCGGTTTCTCCCTACACAGTCAATAGATTGTCCTCATTTTTCTCTTATACTTTTGCTTTTCTTCAGCGAGCAAAGACCCATGGGTTGCAAAAGCAAAAACATAACAGTGAAAGCTGAGATATTTTGATCCATACGCTTCCCTTCGACAATCATTTCCACCGCAACCACATAATTTGATAAGATTGTATTTGTCACATGCACATTTATACATAGTACAGTGCACAGTGAAATGTATTTTTGTACCTATAGATGATAAACTCAAGTGTAAACTTGAGGGGGGTTGTTTGTATATATACTCACATTTACAGTATTGAAAGCAGCTATGTGAGTAAAGTGCAGTGGTGCATTAGTATTTAAGTCCGGTTAAGGCTAACTCTTCTTCATCCTCTTAGTCTTTGTCCTCAGGCGTCGGAAACGCCGACCTGATGGCAGTAGAGAGAAGAGCGAGTGTTCAGGGTGACTGGGCTGTTTGAGGATCTTCTTGGCCCCTTTGGTAGAAATGTCCTGCAGGTTGGGGACGGGGGTTCTGATGGTCTACTCCGCTGACCATCGCTGACTGGGTAGATTTACAGTGACAAGAAAAACAGAGATCTGATTGTTCTAACATTCACTCATTCATTTATTCCCTCGGGCTGTCAGGGTACACCTATGCCCAGTGACAACTGAACATGTCTTTGGACGGTGGGGGGAAGCCGGGGTACCTGGAGAGAACCAACACAGACACAGGGAGAACATGCATGAGGTTTACACATGCAGCAATGTGTCCACAGCCCCTTGTTACATAACCTGGAAGACACAATGGGAAAAAACTCAGCCTCACCAGTCAACAGTAAAGCAATGGAGACATGTTTGACATACAGCTATCAACACTTCTGGTGTGGGAGAACAATTTGCCGCTGAGTAACGTCAGTGAAGGACAGAAGAGCAAGTTGTGGACTCTGTGCAGGGTTCAGAGATGCAGGATGTACAAGTGTAGCATCTTAAACCTAATATACAAGACTGAGACCAGTTAGACATTTTTCAAATGTTGTACATCTCCACTCTAAGTGGTGACTCTGATGAAACGGCTAAATGAGCTTCCCCTTTTTCTAAAAACAGACGAGGCGAAATACTGAACTGCAGAGTGGACAAACATCAAGAGGAAGTTTTAACTTTGTTCTAGAAGTCAGTCATTAACAATATTCAGAAGCACACACTATCTCTAATGAACATCGTGCGATATGACCGGAGCCACCTATCACAAGTGACCTTGTGTAACAGTAGAAACTGAAATAATCCCTTTGAAGTCATTGTACTAATTTTTCCAATCAAACTGAAATTTACAATTTGAAAATTGAATTAGGCAAAAACAGTGAGTTGGCATTCAACAAACAAGTCATCTATCAAAAACATGGATGTGTGTAGAAATGAGAGGTAATTAACTCTTTGATCATTTGGATGGTGGGAGGAATCCTGAGTAAATTCAGAAGTTGTGTTCTCCACTCTAGGATGTGGTTCCTTGGCACAAATTTTGGTAAAATCACATTCAGCAAGAAAAAAACAAAAAAGTGAAAAGTCTAAATGAGCTGCCCTCTTCAAAGAAGCCTATAAGATGTAATTAAATTTACTGTCCAACTTCTCAGTCACGTTTCAGACCTTGCCCATGACACCTAATTTATCATTAACTACAATAATTTGATCTGAGAAATTAAACCTATAATATGAAATGAAACTAAATATTGACCTGGGCTGCTGTTGTTAGTTTTATACCAAGGCTACATTATCCAGACCCAGTGAACAATGTTCTGGTTTCCAGAGAGATGAAAGAAAGACTGAAATGAAAGAACTGTTGGTTTAGTCACATTGTTGTCCACTACTTGGTTGTTAATGCTTGAAAATCAAACATTTTTTTTGTTTTGTGGAGAGTCTATGTTGTGACCGTCCTCATTCAAAAAGTAAAAACATGTAAGTTATAAAATCAAGAAATCTCTTTAGTCCTGAGAGGGAACAGTTAACTATATGCAGCTAAGGTAGTTTTGCTGCAATGTAAAACATCAACGTGAAATGTGCAGATCTAAGGAATCAGACAATGCTAAATGCAAAATGCTTAATAAATGATCATTATAATTTTTATTGCTTTTACTGAAGAGACATCAATATATTGCCTGTGACAGATTTTACATGTTAACAACAGGTCATCATTCTGAGTTGGCCAAATTTACTAAGAATAAAGTAAAATCTTCTTCAGATGAGGTTGTTCCAGAGCCTCAGAGAAAGATTGTGACAATAGCTGAGGATACCAGCAGCAGGACGACACTGGAACCAGTTGGTATTGCGCTGTTACACAGATCAGTATCACAGCATTTGATGGGGCTGATACATAGCTCACTTTTTCCACAGCTCTTAGTGACAACACCTATGAGACCAAAAGAAATACATTTAGTTTCAGCCACAATTAAGGTCAACAGGCAACAAGTCCAGCAATATATCCACTCAAAATGTATTTGATGTGCAGTTTTATACTTGTGGAGGAACAACTTACCGAACAGACATACCCTTGTCAAATCCATTCAAACAAGTTAAGATTTCGGTGCAGGATGAAGAGCTGGAAGCAGCACAATTGTAGCATCTTACTCCACATGCTGAATATAAATATACACACAGACGATAAACATTATCCAAAAAAAGATTTACCATCTGAAATGACCTGGATGACTGAGAGCCTTCAATTAGAGGTTTATCATTAACTAGAGTAATTCAATCTCGAATATTGAACAATGTGTTTTATACTTGCAAATGAAACCATAAAGGAGATTATACAGTCTATGATTTTCACTCTGTGCATACCAGAAAAAACAAATTTCAAGATAAAAGCGTGATAATATGACGTAACTAAAGGAGATGCCAATAGTTGGAGAGTTTCTTTTTTCAAACCTTTCACTTTAGTATTACTTTTACAGAGTATCATGGTTCATAGTTAAACTCAAATGATTTCATAATGTTTTAGTGGCTGGTAAGTTTAATACCAAGGCTACATTATCCTGACCCAGTGAACAATGTTCTGGCCCGGTCACTTCCACATTCCTCAACATAGAAATAATCCCAGACAAGAATAGAAACAAAAACACCTTAATTTAATTTTCTGCGGTTCATTCATTCATTCATTCATTCATTCATTCATTCATTCATTCATATAATCTGTCTTTAATATGTAGGTAATGGTTGTAAAGGTCTATTGGCATGTCATGAAGCACTCCCACCAACAGTATTCTTCTGCTAGACACCGCAGGACACCACTAAGAAGGTCCATGTCTGTTGTCTGATGAGCCACAACTGTTATGGAGGCACAAGGGAGACCTACACTATATTAGGAAGGTGGTCATAATGTTATGCCTGATTGGTGGATGTACACATGGGAAGAGGGGTTGACAAGACAAAGGTGAGGGTGGAGAATGCAAGGAGAAACCAATCAAACAATCAAAGGGGAAAAACACAGGAAGTAAAGCTGGACCAGAGACACCAAAGAAGAAGCTTATGAGACAGGATTACAACAGAGGTACCAAAAACACAAGCTCAACACAACAAAAAGTCCATACCATATCATTCTAATTAATCAATTTGGGAATATAATATTTCTCCAGTAACAGAGTTTTATGAATGTGGTTCATCCAGACACTGGCTGAAGATACCAGCAGTGGGAGGCCTTCACATGTAGCATTGTGTCTGCAGTGTGATGGTTCTGGGTTTTTGTGTTTCACGTTTTGAGTTTCATGTTTCGTGTCCTGTTTCCTGTTTTACTTTGTTAAGTTTTCGATTTCCTGTGTTTCTTCTCCTTGTTTCGTGTTGATTAGTTTATTAGTGTCACCTGGTCTTTCTTGATTTCTGTCACCTGTGTCTCGTCACCCCTTGGTTCCTCGTGTCTGTATATATGGCCCTGGCTTTCCCTTTGTTCCTATCGCGTCATTCCGTATGTATGGTTCCCCTGTGTTTCTGTTTCCAGTGTTTTTTGTTCCTCTGTGTTTACCAGCTTCTCAAGTGTTTTTTGCCTTCAGTTTTTGTTGTTTGACCCCTTTGGTTTTTCCTGCTGTCGAGCAGCGCCTTTTGTTCCCTTTTTATTTTATTAAACATTAGTTTCACCTTCACCTCACCCCGGTCAGACCGTAACAGAATGACGCGACCAAGAAAGGACCCAGCGGACTTTGCGTATGATGAGGAGGAGGACAAAAGGCTAGTTATTGACTATTACGGGACCAAATGCTCGAGTACAAGCCGTGGCTCACCCCAGAGTTTTCACCATTGTTTGCTGGCACACGTTTGGCCATGAGGGCCCCAACAGGGAGGTCAGGCCCTCGTGGTCACCATGGAGGCAGGCCTGCAGGCCGGCAGCCTCTGCTGCAACTGTCTGGAAGCCATGAGGTGGTGGTTCACCGGCGTGCTGACCATCGGCCAGCTAGCTCCCAGCTAACCACGCCTGCCTCCATTCCTGCTCCTGCACCGGCCTCGAAGGTCGGCTCACGCACCGCTCCTGCTCCTGCACCATCCTCGAGGGTCGGCTCATGTCCTGCGCCTCCTGCTCCGGCTCCCAGGTCGGACTCCCCTGCGCCTCCTGTGTCTCCTGTTCCGGCTCCCAGGTCGGATTCTCCTGCGCCTCCTGTGTCTCCTGTTCCGGCTCCCAGGTCGGATTCTCCTGCGCCTCCTGTGGCCCCTTCTCCGGCTCCCAGGTCGGACTCTCCTGTGGCCCCTTCTCCGGCTCCCAGGTCGGACTCTCCTGTGGCCCCTTCTCCGGCTCCCAGGTCGGACTCTCCTGTCCCTGTCCCGGCACCGAGGGTCGTCTCACGGCCAGCTCCGGCGCTGCCTCCTGACCCTGTCCCGGCACCGAGGGTCGTCTCACGCCCAGCTCCGGCGCTGCCTCCTGACCCTGTCCTGGCACCGAGGGTCGTCTCGTCCCCGGTTCCCGTCCCGGCTCCGAGGGCCGCCTCTTTTGTTCCTATCGTGGTGTTTTCACCAACAGTTTCATGTCCTGTTTCCTGTTTTACTTTGTTAAGTTTTCGATTTCCTGTGTTTCCTCTCCTTGTTTCGTGTTTAGTTCATTAGTGTCACCTGGTCTTGATTTGTCACCTGTGTCACCCCTTGGTTCCTCATTTCTGTATATATGGCCCTGGCTTCCCCTTTGTTCCTGTCGCGTCATTCTGTATGTATGGTTCCCCTGTGTTTCTGTTTCCAGTGTTTTTTGTTCCTCTGTGTTTACCAGCTTCTCAAGTGTTTTTTGCCTTCAGTTTTTGTTGTTTGACCCCTCTGGTTTTTCCTGCTGTCGAGCAGCGCCTTTTGTTCCCTTTTTATTTTATTAAACATTAGTTTCACCTTCACCAGCCTCCTCTTCCATTTATCCTGCGTTTGGGTCCTACCTCACCCCGGTCAGACGTAACATGCAGCCCTTAATCACGAGGCCTAAAAGACATGATAGAAGGACCACTGTTTTAGCAACGATAAAAGTAAACATTAAAGCAATGTGTCAGCTCAAAACAGTCTGATCCACAGCTATAAACACTCCGGGTGAGGACTTGCCACTTGCTTCAGTAGAGAAACATCGGTTGAAGAAGTGAAGACAAACTGTGGATTTGGTGCAGGTTTCAGGTTGGGCAAATATGCAATGGTAGCACTGTAATCCACATGCTATGCAGTAATACAGAACATGCATTACAAATCATTTGACACATTTTCACACATTAGTAACAACCTCAACAATTCACCTTTTTTAAGAAAAAGAAAAGGCAAAATTATTTCAAACTGCAGAGGGGATGGAGTAAGACATGATTTATGGTTTATAAAGCAAACAGGGTTTTATATGAGAAGCGATATAGAGAGTTTTACTTTTATTGTGCACCTTATCAGTTTTACAGTATGTTGTCCTTCAGTAGGTTTGCCCATGACTGAATATCAAAACCCATAACAAGCTGATCATTTCAGAAGCCTCTCCCCACTGTTAAAATGCGAGACAAAAACTGTGATAGCTTCTGTTGGTCTCTTGAACAAAGATGAAGGTGCTCAGGTGAAAATGAGCCTCTTCTTCAAATAGATCACATGGGACTCACTCACGTGTGATGTACAGGAAGAGGAGGAATGAAATAGTTGTGGAGTATCATTGTTTCCTTTGCGTATCTCTTCATATCTCTCTTTTTGAACTTCTTAACAGGATCAGAAATCTTAAAAAGAGTCCCCAAAGAAAGTCTTGTCTTTGGCCCCTTGCTGCTTGGATCCGGCCCTGACTGTGAGGTTTATGCACAGCTTTGTAAATAAAGATAAAAAGCATGTGTGACACTGAGGCCACCTCTACACGCTGATTATATCTCTTTTGTGCGTCAGGCGGTGCATGTTGCGGTGCACTTCAGTCAGCTTTATCTAACCACACAGTCTCACATTCTCACTAAATACACCTGATGGTACTAGATCTGATTCTAGATCGGGTGAGATCTAGAATCAGACAAATGGAAGAGGAGGCTGGTGAAGGTGAAACTAATGTTTAATAAAATAAAAAGCAGCGCCTGTTCAAGAGACCAGGCGCTGCTCGACAGCAGGAAAAACCAAAGATCGGGTGACAGGCAGGGGTACACCCTGGACAGATCGCCAGTCCATCGCAGGGCCAACATTCACACTCACATGCACACCTACGGACAATTTAGAATCACCAATTAACCTAACGAGCATGTCTTTGGATGGTGGGAGGAAGCCGGAGTACCCGGAGAGAACCCACGCAGACACAGGGAGAACATCCACACAGAAAGGCCAGCCGGCCCATGGATTCGAACCGGTGACCTTTTTGCTGTGAGGGATCAGTGTTGTCTTAAGACAAATAAGTGCAATTTCTGTGTCGTTCCAGGTCTCTGCATTGTGTTATGTCCAAAACTCTTACTAAATCTGTGTGAATCCTGGGAATGACAGTAACTGTTATTGGAAAATTTGAAGTTAATGTCATTTTTGCACTTTGCAAACTCACCCTGAGCCAGATCAGACCCTCTGGAGGGCTGCTTTTGGTGCAGGGGCTACTGTATGTTTGACACCTGTGGTCTAAAAGAAAGACATTTGAGACGTTCTTTTCCAAATTATGATTTTTGTTACTTTGGTGCCATCTTGTGACCATCTGGTGGTAGTGACTTTGAAATGCTAACGAGAACCAGGAGCAGTGTGAAACTGAAGAGAGGGCATTCATACCTGCCAACTTTTCAAAAAACCTTGGAGTGAGATTTTGTAGTGGGTGACCAAAATTATGCCGTGTACTCAGTCACACAAATTGGTGGCTCAGATATAAGATAATTGGAATTAAGGGGCAGCCCACTGGAGAAGGACAATATTGGTTACATTCTGTGAAGCAGATATAGCTAAAGGTCCACCCCCAGGAGATTTTGGATTAAGTAGATGTGGTTTCCAGCATTCTGATTTTTGGGCGGTCTGCTAAAGATGTGCAATACCTGAACTTATTCTGATTCATGTTCGGCATCATGACTTGTAGGTCTTAGTCTGTAGACTTGAGCTGAACATTCAACCAGAAAACTATTGGTGTGCCTAAATGACGTTATTCATAGATCAGTGTTTAAGATTTGACCTAGGTAGGTTGATTGATATTTTGATTAAAATGGTATTAAACTATTTCTTAACTAAAACCTAACCTATGTTGTGAATATTTGTATTCTGAAGAGCACTTAATAATTTATGTTCAGCCAAAAACGACACAAGATTATTAAGGGAGGGACATTATTCTTCATTCAAAGTCTCCCACCACATGGTCCATCAGAGACAAATAAATTGCTTAAACAGTACAACTTTTTCAAGCAATAAAACAGATGAATGTATTACAAAAAATGAGGCATAATCAGTATCAGATGCAGATCAGAAGCTGTCCTTGTCTATGATCTGTGTGCAACGGCAGCAAGCCTCTCAAATTCTTTGGCTCCTGTCACCTATGGAAAATGCATCAAGAACACAATGGAAAAACATACCTTGATTTTTCATTGATTAATACTGTAAGTGTACTGGAGGTTGATCCACTAACAAAGTTCAGATAAAAAACACTTGGATGGTGTGGCCTGGCAAAGGTCTTTTATGGAACATATTTGAAAGCTTAAAGAATTCAAATGGTCATATGGTTTAATATCTCTACTCTCAGTTACAAAAACATGCCCATCTCTACTGCACAAATTTCCTGTATTTATGTTAAATTATTTGAAACATATCTTACCTGTTTTCCTGGTCCAACAGAAAAAGTCTTCATCCACAGTGAGCCCTTTTCTTTGGCCTCTTAATTAAAAGATAAATGCCATGTGAGTAAATAAACAATGCTATGAGCTGATGTATGAGAATGCAGTAGCCTAATACCACGTTAAAAATGTGCTCTTCAGCTGCTTACGATAGCTGAGTTTACATTCACCACACTAAATCATGCTAACACGGACAAACACAAACAAATAACTTCGTTCAACATAAAGTTTAAGAGAGTGAGTAGGTTACTCAATTGGACGACATTTAATTGTTACATACCTAGTCTCAGCTCAGATTCTCTTCTTTGTCAGACTTCTCAAAGTCGTTTCTGGTTTCTCCTGCTGTCTTGGCGCTCTCTCTCTTCGTCTGTCTACTTCGGGGTGCAGGCATAGATAGTAAAGGGGTGCACTGCAGGTGTAGCGCAGCGCAAAGGTTCAGGGGCGCTCATCAGTGTCATCTACCGTCGTGGAGTTTGAAAAGGAACGGAGTCTCGGACCAAGATCGTTTTTTTTTTTTTTTTTTTGCGTGAGAAATTGGATGTGTGGCGTGGGTGCGTGTGAAAACAAGCAAAACCGTGTGTCACACGGCGAAAGCGTGAGAGTTGGCAGCTCTGTTTCTACAAGTTCAGTTGCCTTTTTTATTAAAAACATTTTTGGGTATTTGTATTCAGTCAGCAAGGGCGGGAAGATACAGGAAGGGCAAGCTATGACACAAAAGGGAAAAACACAGGGAATAACACAGGACAGGAAACCATAAACGTAACCAAATAAAACAGAAACCCTGGAAAACTAAACACAAACCATGACATAACCGGGTTGACTGGGAACTTTTACAGACACTGAATACAAACTCATTTGAAACAATGCTGATGTTCAGACCAGCAGAAGGATGACACTGCAACCAGCTGGAGTCTAATGGTCCCAAAGCCTCAAGCAGGAAGTTGCAGTACTTAAACTGCATTCAGGGGAACTGGATGAATCGCTGATCAGCAAGAGATGTTGTTGGAAAAGCAAGAAATTCAGCCTGGTCATAGTAAGGATTATGAACTATACTTGCTGGTTGGTTTCTTTTATATTTGCTGTATCTGGGTTTTATTTTCAGCTGCACAGATGCTACTGAATGATCATAGAAATATTCATTTAGGAACACTACAGGCAGCAGTGTGTCTCTGTGATGGTATTTGTTTCCATGTCTTGAACTGTAGGCAACTATGTCATTTGGTCCTAATAGTAGATAAAGTTGGGAGTTCAGTTTAATTGGGTGGAGCATTTGTGTCTTTATCTGAATCTGAACATTTACAATTCTATGACAAAGAAGCTAACACTATCTCTGATGAAGATCATGTGATATGACTGGAGCCACCTGTCACAATGACCTTGTGTAACAGTAGAAGCTAATATTATCCCTTTGAAGTGACTGCACTAATTTTGTCTATTCAACCTAAAGTCTACGAATTGAAAACTTTGTAAACTAGAAACTAGAAAAAGTTACTTATAGTTTTTCCCTAAAGTTTTATCAATCTATTTATTTGTAAAAATTTTATTCCACCACCACAGTGTATATACAGAATGTCTTTATATTTCTCTATATATTTTCGAAACATACCGGTATATATGTTTTGTCATATCAGTACTTGTGTTGTTTTATTCCCCTGGTAATTTTTCCACTGTCAAAGTCAAAGTCGTCACTGTTTTGTATATATTTTTGACAAATGCCATGCTACTGTGACAAATTAATTTAAGACTGCCAAATTAATTTAAGACTGCCAAACGTTGTTGAGATTTGTGACAGGGTATTTAACATCACTGTCTCACATTAATCATCATAACACATAATATAATTAATCAAAGTAATATTAACAGTTTATTCACAGTGCTCACCCATCTCATACGTCACTCACTGTGTGACAGTGCGGCCCAACGAATATGACGCAATAATGCACAGTCACAGCTTATCATTGCAGTTTATTTTGTTTATATCCTACATTTTATGAGCTATAGATAAAGACAGGACATTTTAATTCTCCTCAGATGAGGATGAACATGCAGATTTGGCGCCCCCTGGTGGATTGGGGGCCCCATAGCATTCATCTTGTTCTCCTCCATAGCAAGAAACGGCTCTGCCTACAGGAAACAGCTCTTCCATAGTTGAAGTGAGGCAGACATTACCCGACCCTACATCGACTAGAAAAGGATTACAGTTAACTTGTCACAAGGAAACTATTTTCTTTCTTTTTTTTTTTTTTTTTTTTACAACTTTATTTATCATTTTCCAAAATTGAAAACATACAAATAGTTGTTCAGGAATTTCTTACAGAAGTTGCGAAACCCGACCCCCACCCCCCACCCCATCCAGGCAGCATCCCCTCAGACATATCAACTTAGACATTCACGTAGTAAACAGGATCTACACAAGAAACAAAGAAAAAACAAAAACAAAGCAAGCAAACAAACAAACAAACAAACAGAGGAAAAAACAAACAAAAAAAAGACTCAGATCATTGTTGTAATGATACTAACATTGAATACTGACTGGAGCTCTAATACGGAAAACTGGTGTCAACAGCATATTAGCATAAGGAAAATGAATCACTCAGTGAAAAGAAACAGCAAGTCAAGTGAAAGGCAGGCTCTTGATATGGGTTATGAATTGCGACCAGGTCCTATCATACTTGTCCTCCAACCCACGTACAGCATACCTGTTTTTTTCCAGAACCAACCCCGACATTATCTCTCTAATCCAGTGAATATAGACAGGAGGGTTCTTCCCCTTCCAGTTCAGAAGTATCAGACGACGGGCATGTAACGATGCGAAGGCAATTGCATCTTTGTGGAGGCGGGACAGGTTCATCTCATCACTAATCACACCGAAGATGGCTATTAAAGGGTCAGGCTGCAGTGTTTTACCAGGTATGGCAGACAGTGATTGAAAAATTGAAGACCAGAAGTTGTACAGAGATGGGCATGACCAAAACATATGTCCCAAGGAAACAGGAGAGTATTGACATCTAGGACAGTTTGGTTCAACATTAGGGTACAATTTTGCCAGTCTGTCATTAGAGTAATGCAACCTATGGACAATCTTAAACTGAATCAGGCCATGTCTAATACAAAGAGAAGACGTATGTATGCGTTGTATAATCCTTTTCCAGGTATCCTCTGGTATTGTTCCTCCAATGTCTCCCTCCCATGCCACCTTAGTTTTGTCCCAATTATGAGGACCACTATTTAGAATTAATGTATATATTTTGGATATTGCTCTTCTATTGAGTGGATTCACATTAAGGACCAAATACAACAGGTCTTTGGGAGGTGGAGATGGATACCCTGAAAAAAGTTTAGAGACAAAGCTCCGGGCTTGAAGATATCGGAAATAATGAGACTTTGGTAAACTATGGTCTTCACATAAAAATTTAAACGAGGCAAAGCCATCATCAGTAAAGAGGTCTTGAAAGTAGACTATGCCATACTGCAAATGCCTGATCTATTTGGGATGGAGCAAAAAGATGGTTAAACATTATTGGAGAGAAACTACATATATTTGTCATATTAAAATGCTTTCTGAACTGACCCCATATCTTAATTGAATTTTGAACCACTACATTTGAATTCAGTTCAGATGCTTTAATGTTCAGTGGGAGAGGGGCAGTTAAAACTGAGATTGGGGAGACTGGGAGTGTAGCTCTCAGTTCCATATCAGCCCAGATCGGACCCTCCTTATATTGGGCAAATGTCGTGATCCAATATGTCAGTTTGACAATATTAGTTGCCCAGTAGTAAAATAAAAAGTTAGGTAACCCCAAGCCACCGTCAGGCTTAGCCCTCTCCAGGCTTGCCTTTTTTATACGTGTAGGTTTTTTATTCCATATGAATGAAGAAATGAAACGATCCAGTTGGTCAAAATAGGATTTAGGGAGATATATAGGAATCATCTGAAATAAGTAGAGAAACTTGGGCATTACAGTCATTTTCACTGCATTTATCCGTCCTGCCAGTGAGAGTGGTAATTTTGACCACCTATCAAAATCGGTCTTGGTACGATCTAGGATCGATCTATAATTGTGCTGAAATATAGCTTTGATTGAGCCTGCTATTTTTATTCCCAGGTAAGTGAATTCATCCTTTTCAGTTTTGAAAGGGAAATGGTCATGAGATATCTGTTTTGCCAGGTTGTTCAATGGAAATAGTAGAGATTTTGACAAGTTCACTTTATACCCTGATATGCTACTGAATTTTTTCAACCGGTGGAGAAGGTGGGGCACGCTTTCGATTGGGTCTGATATTTGCAAAAGCAAATCATCAGCATTAAGCAAGGTTTTGTGATTTATTCCACCTCTGGATATGCTCTTAATTCTGTTATCTGATCTGATAGCAACTGCCAGTGGCTCAATTGCAATGTCAAATAGGAAGGGCGACAAACAGCAGCCCTGCCTTGTACCTCTGTGGAGCGACAAATAATCAGAAATCAGGCCATTCGTCCTGACTGCCGCCATAGGTGTTGAATATAGAACTTTGACCCACTTACAGAAAGTGGGCCCCATTCCGAATTTATCCAAGGTTGCGAAAAGATAGGTCCATTCAGTTCTATCAAACGCCTTTTCAGCGTCAAGGCTTATAATAACTTCAGGTTGTACAGTTGAATGGGGGGAAAATATCACATTAAATAATCTTCTCATATTAAAAAAAGACTGCCGCCCGGGGATAAAACCTGTTTGGTAAGGAAACTATTTTCTAAACTAGGAGTTTACTCATTTAGCTTTTTAAGCACAAGTTACAGTTAGCTCTAACCCTAACCCTAGTGAACAGTCTTAATAATAAGTGGATACCTTTAATGGATCACAAACTGTAGTGGAAATTTTCTGAGTGTTGGCTAGCATGACAGAATGTTGACGAAATGAATGAACTTTGTAACAGATAATGTGTTATTTGGAAGCGGCACCTCGGTGCCCTGTTCACACCCGTAGTGGAGAAATTCTTAAGTACTGATTGTCATACTTTTGCTCACATAAGACAAAACATATTGGCACCAGCTCACATCGGCACCAGCTCAGCCGTCTCTGTGATGACCTTCTCAAGGTCCCATTGTTGTTGCGAAGGCTAATAGATATGAAACATCGTATGAGAGGAACAAGAACCAATGGATGGAAAGTAACTGTGCCATATGCAAATTGACAACGCCTAGTTTGAAGTATAAAATATCTTGTAAGACCCAAACTGGTCGGAGAGAGTCCTCGGAGCATTCACGGCCTGTGTTGTTCTGTGCATAATTCTCTCCCCCTTCATGAAGGTTATACCTTTGTTTTTTGCAATAAAACTCACAAAGACAAAAACCTTTGTCTTGAGATCTTTTTGATTCTAAGTTGTGAAAAAATCCACAACAAAACCTCAGCTGTCAGTGTTGTAGAGTCGTGTTTAATCATTTATCTCAGGAAACAAAAGAGAAATGGTTCAAAACAACAACAGCACTGGCTCAGTCTATCTGCTCTGTCAGTAAGTTAATCCATTTAAAACTTAAAATTCCTTTAAGTTAAAATCGTCTGCTTCATATTGAACCAGTCATATTGTTTATTAAGTTTACTGTGGATCTTTATATGACCTGGGCTGCTGCTGTTAGTTTAACATTTTTTGCTGTAATATAAAATATCAACTTGAAATTTGCAGATATGAGGAATCAAACAGTTAAATGTTCAATAAATGATTGTGCTTTTGTTTAAGAGGCATCAATATATTGTCCGTGACAGAGTTTACATGTTTAACAACAGGTCATCATTTGACCAAATTTACTGAGAATAAAGTAAAATCTTCTTCAGATGAGGTTGTTCCAGAGCCTCAGAGAAAGATGGTGACGATGGCTGAGGATACCAGCAGCAGGACGACACTGGAACCAGTTGGTATTGCGCTGTTACACAGATCAGTATCACAGCATTTGACGGGGCTGATACATAGCTCACTGTTTGTACAGCTCTTAGTGACAACACCTATGAGACCATAAGAAAAAAAAAGTTCAGCAACAATGAAAGTCAACAGGCAACAAGTCCAGCAATATAAAGACTCAAAATGTCTTTGATGAACAGTTTTAAACTTGTGGAGGAACAACTTACCGAGCGCTTCAGCAGACATACACGTGTCAAGTCCATCAGGACAAGTTAAGAGATCAGCGCAGGTTGAACCTACACAATTGTGGCATCTTAGTCCACATGCTGAATATAAATACAGAAAATAAATCAATTTATACACACAGAAGATAAACATTATCAACAATATTTTAACACTTGCGCTACAATTTTTAATGTCCTGGAAATTCAGAAGTTGTGTTTTCCACTCTAGGGTGTGGTTCCTTTCAGTAAAATCACATTCAGAAAGAAAAAGCAAAAAAAGTGAAAAGACAAGATGAGCTGCCCTCTCTAAAACACCTATAAAATGTAATTATGTTTATTGTCCAACTTCTCAGTCACCTTTCACTCCTTTTGCATGAAACCCAATTTATCATTACCTAGAGTAAGTCGATCTCAGAAATGAAACCTATAATAAGAAATGAAACCTAAATATCATCGACTACAGTGACCTGATCATTCCTGTATCAGCCTTGAAGATCTATTGACTTGTAAAATAATGCAAAAACAAACGGAGAAGAATAAGTATCTGGCATTTTACACTTAGCACTCTTATGCACAGTTTATAAAACACATCTACTTAACTGTCTCTCTTCACATGACAACTACCCATTAATTCATGAAACAATGTTCAGACCAGGTCAATTAATTTATCTCCTCTTACCTGTGGACACAGTCAAGAACAGGATCAGGGCTCCATAAAACTTCATGGTGGAGACAATAGTAACTGAGGAGTGGTGAGAGGAACAGTTCACAAACAAACAAACATTGTAATAACTTCCTCAAGTATAACTTCCCCCCTTAAACAGGTCACATATTTTAAACGGTTCATTCATATGATCACTGTGTTTAGATGTCATGTCATACTGAACACATGGTTCCACATATAGTTTATGCGTAGAAATGCATTTCTGAAACCACTGAAGGTGATCTTAGGTCCATAAAAATATGCAAATCTTAAAAACTAGTTTTCAAGTATTTCATTCATTACATATATTTGTCTTTTAGTTTTTCTAAAGATATTTAATAATTAAAAGTTTCATATTTAGAACTTTTGTTATTTGTGTTTTTGTGTATTTCAAGTCTATGTAAAAAAACACACAAGTTATTGATTTGTTTATGAGTTGTTTTAAAACAGTTTCACCCATAGAAAGCATAAAGATATTTATGCAGTCTGTGATTTTCACCCTGTGCATACCGGAAAAAACAAGTTTCAAAATAAAAGCGTGACAAAATGATGTAACTAAATGACAAGTCAAAAGTTGGAGGATTTTTTTTTTTTTAAAACCTTTCACTTGAGTATTACTACTAGATAGTATCATGGTCCATGATTCATGGTCCACAGTTTAACTCAGACGGTTTCATAATGTTTTAGTGGCTCATCTGCAATTATTGCCTCTGAAAATAGAAATTTGGAATTTGAATAGGCAAAAAAAGTCAGATGACATACAACAAACAAGTCTTCTGTCTAATGTGTGTAGAAAAGAGAGACAATTAATTAATGGTACATTTATTTAACTCATATATTTAAAAAAAAGCTTCTTTTATAAAAATGTTATTTTAATTTTATTTGTTCATAGGCTAATTTTAGAGTCTCACTGTTCAGGAGGAAAACATTACAACAAAACATCTTTGGTGCAAGTGAATCTATGTAAAACTGCAGAGTTAAAATCATTTGCTTCATGTTGAACTATTCATATTTTCTGTTCAGTTTACTCTGGCTCGTTAAATGACCTAGGCTGCTGTTGTTTTTTACCAAGGCTACATTATCCTGACCCAGTGAACAATGTTCTGGTTTCCAGAGAGCTGAAAGAAAGACTGAACTGAAAGAGTCGTTGCTATGGAAACGTCACATTGTTCAAACTTCCTGGTTGTTAATCCTTGAAAATCAAATATTTTTTTATTTTTATTTTGTGGAGAATCTTTGTTGTGACCGTCCTCATTCAGAAAGTAAAAACAGGTAAGTTATAAAATTAAGAAATCTCTTTAATCCTGAGAGGGAACAATTAACTATATACAACAAAAATATTTTTTGCTGTAATATAAAATATCTACACGAAATGTACAAATCTAAGGAATCAAACAATTAAATGCTCAAAAAATAATAACTGAAGAGACATCAATTTATTGCCTGTGACAGATTTTACATGTTTAACAACAGGTCATCATTCTGGGTTGATCAAATTCACTAAGAATAAAGTAAAATCTTCTTCAGATGAGGTTGTTCCAGAGCCTCAGAGAAAGATTGTGACGATGGCTGAGGATACCAGCAGCAGGACGACACTGGAACCAGTTGGTATTGCGCTGTTACACAGATTGGTCTTACAGCATTTGATGGGGCTGATACACAGGTCACTGTTTAGACAGCTCTTAGTGACAACACCTATGAGACCATAAGAAAAAAAAAAACACTTTTAGTAACGATGAAAGATGAAAGTCAACAGGCAGCAAGTCCAGCAATATATCCTCTCAAAATGTATTTGATGAACAGTTTTAAAATTGTGGTGTGGAGGAACAACTTACCGAGCAAATTAGAAGACATACACCTGTCAAATCCATCAGGACAAGTTATGACATTGGTGCAGGATGAAGAGCTGGAGCCTACACAAGCGTAGCATCTTAGTCCATATGCTGAATATAAATATAGAAAATAAATCAATTATGCACACAAAAGATAAACATTAACATTATTTTAACATTTACATTTTTTACTGTCCTGGAAATTCTCCACTCTAGGATGTGGTTCCTTGGCACAAATTTCAGTAAAATCAGATTCAGAAAGAAAAAGCAAAAAAAATGTGAAAAAACAAAATGAGATGCCCTCTATAAAGAAACCTATAAGATGTAATTAAGTTTATTGTCCAACTTCTCAGTCACCTTTCAGACCTTGCCCATGAAGCCCAATTTATCATTAACTAGAGCGACCTCAGATATGAAACTTATAAATGAAATGAAACCTATGATAAGAAATGAAACCTAAATATTATCAGCTACAGTGACCTGATCATTCCAGCATCAGCCTTGAAGATCTGCTGATTTGAAAAATAATGCAAAAGAGAGAGAGAGAGAAGTAGTAGTATCTGGCCTTTTACACTCAGCACTCTTATCCAAAAAAGGTTAAAAAAAGGCAATCACTCATACGAGTAGCGACTCGGTTGCTACTCGGATGAGTGATAAAACGTCTTCTCAAAAAACTCTACAAGCCCACTTGCCTTTTTTTAACCTTTTTTGGATATACCATGACCTGCATGACTGAGAACCTTCACAGACTCTGGACTCTTATGCACAGGTTGTAAAACAGATTTCACATATACTTAACTGTCACTGCTCACATGATAACTACTCGTTTATTCATAATCCAATGTTCATACAAGGTAAATTAATTTAAATCCTCTTACCTGTGGACACAGTCAATAACAGGATGAGGGCTCCGTAAAACTTCATGGTGGACATGGAGACAACAGTAACTGAGCAGTGTTGAGAGGAAAGCCTGCAGCTGATGAGATGTCTCCGAGACAGTGAAACAAAGTTTGACTCATGCTGAATTTAAAGAGTTTCTCAGACAGATGGTCCGCCCTTTTTCCTGACATGGTTCCTCTATGACACAGATGTGACTTATGGCAAATATTAAAAACCAGTTACCCCATTTCATTCAACTCTTTTGGATTTATTTATTTTTAACTATTTCTGCTTCTTTCTAACGACACACTGGCTCAGTCAATCTGCCCAATCAGTGTATATGAAATAAATTTTGATTGATTTTCATGCATTGAATTACACAGACCTAATACTCTCGTTAATCGTAGTAGATGTCCATATTTTGGAAGAATTTGGAAAATGGATTCATGGATTATATAAGTATCCAGAAGCGGCTGTACAGACTAATGGGCTTATCTCTGATTATTTTGTGTTGGGGAGAGGAACCAGGCAGGGATCACTATAGGTGGGATGGTACATAAATTGATGCTGTATGCAGATGACATTTTGTTACTGGTGTCTGAACCCAGCAGATCTGTACCTTGTGTTCTTGGAATCATAAATTCATTTTCAAAATTTTCTGGCTACAGGGTGAACTGGTCCAAGTCTGAGGCACTCCCCTCAACATCTTATCGCCCTTCTGCTGTCTTATTTTAAAAGGTTTGATAAGATATCCTTATTTGGAATGGAAAGTGTCCCACGTTGTGGGGGACAACAAGTCACAAAGACCAACTGATAGAGGAGGATTAGGGCTCCCAAAGATGTTGTTTTACTACTATGCTACTATTTCTGCTTTGGGTGATCATTCAGCTCTGACAGGATAGGATACGCATATCAAAAGCATATCCAAACTAGTATTATGATTGGTAGACAAATACTTGTCAGGAGTGAGAGATATAGGGAGTGCGCTCTCTGCAAGACTGGGCTAAGGAGACGGCATGCATTGCAGCATTTGAAAAAAATGTCATATAAACAGTTGGGCAGACTGGGCCCACAAAAAAATCATAGTAGATGGTTCTAAGTCCAGGCAAAACAACAGCAACAACAACAAAAAAACAGTACACGTACGTTGGTTTCTCCCTACACAGTCAATGGGTTCTCCTCATTTTTCTCTTATACTTTTGCTTCTCTTCAGTGAGCAAAGACCCATGGGTTGCAAAAGCAAAAACATAACAGTGAAAGCTGAGATATTTTGATCCATACGCTTCCCTTCGACAATCATTTCCACCGCAACCACATAATTTGATAAGATTGTATTTGTCACATGCACATTTATACATAGTACAGTGCACAGTGAAATGTATTTTTGTACCTATAGATGATAAACTCAAGTGTAAACTTAGAGAGGGGGTAGTTTGTATATATACTCACATTTACAGTATTGAAATGTCAGTAAAGTGCAGTGGTGCATTAGTATTTAAGTCCGGTTACGGCTCAGAGTTGAGCAGGCAGATGTCATGTGGATAGAAACTCTCCTTCATCCTCTTAGTCTTTGTTCTAAGGCGTCGGAAGTGTAGTGTAACAGTAGAAACTGAAGTAATCCCTTTGAAGTCATTGTACTAATTTTTCCAATCAAACTGAAATGTACAATTTGAAAAATGAATTAGGCAAAAACAGTGAGTTGGCATACAACAAACAAGTCATCTGTCAACAACATGGATGTGTGTAGAAGTCTCCCCCCTTCACTCAAACTGGCTGCTGTCACCCCCGTCCTCAAAAAACCTGGACTCAATCCCGACATCTTGTCGAACTTCCGGCCCATCTCCAATCTCCCCTTTCTGTCCAAAATACTGGAGCGTATTGTCGCCACACAACTCAAAGCCCACCTCTGCTCAAATTACCTGTTCGAACCATTTCAATCTGGATTCCGTTCCCAACACAGCACAGAAACAGCTTTCCTGAAAGTCACCAATGACATCCTCCTCTCCGCAGACTCCAGCTACCTCACCATCCTCATCCTCCTGGACCTCACTGCAGCCTTCGACACCACAAATCACACCATTCTCCTCTCCCGCCTTGAGTCCTCCCTCAGCATCACTGGCACTGCACTCTCCTGGCTCAAATCATACCTCTCAGACCAACAACAATTCATCCATATCAACAACTGCACCTCCTCCACTGTTCCTCTGTCCCAAGGCGTCCCCCAGGGTTCGGTGCTTGGTCCTCTCCTCTTCATACTTTACCTGCTCCCTCTTGGCAACATCATTCGCCACCACGGTCTCCATTTCCACTGTTATGCCGATGACGTTCAGCTCTATATCTCCACCAACTCCATCACTCCTGCTACTCTTTCCACTCTTTCCAATTGCCTCGCCGACATCAAATCCTGGATGCAGATCAACTTCCTCAAACTAAATTGTGACAAATCAGACCTAATCATTATCGGCCCCAAATCCCTCAACAACTCCACAGACAGTTTCCGCCTCACCATCGACAACTCCACCCTCTCTCCTTCCCCCTACAGTCGCAACCTTGGAGTCATCTTTGACAGTAACCTCTCATTTGATCATCACATCAATCAAATCACCAGAACGGCTTTCTTCCACTTCAAGAACATTGCCCGACTCCGTCCATCACTCTCCTTCTCTGCTGCTGAAACCCTCATTCACGCCTTCATTCCAGAATTGACTACTGCAACAGCATCCTCTATGGCACACCATCCAAAACTCTAAATAAACTTCAGTACATCCAAAATTCTGCTGCACGTCTGCCCACCCACACCCGCTCCCGCGATCACATCACTCCTGTCCTCCAGAAACTCCACTGGCTCCCAGTTCCACAACGTATTCAGTTCAAAATCCTCCTCCTCACACACAAAGCCCTCCATAACCAGGCCCCCCTCCTATCTCACTGACCTGCTCCATCGCCACAATCCTTCCCGCAGCCTCCGTTCATGTGATCGAACCTGGGGCGACAGATCTTCTCTGCAGCTGCCCCTTCCCTCTGGAACTCTCTCCCCAAACACATCCGCGACTGTACCGACCTTACCACCTTCAAATCCCTGACAAAAACACACCTTTTTAAAATTGCTTTTAATGTATAGCTCAGTTTATTGTGGGTTTTTTTATATTACATTTCACATTGTTTTGTTAATTTGATGTTCTTTCTTATGTAAAGTGTCTTTGAGTATTTTGAAAAGCGCTTTTAAATAAAATGTATTATTATTATTAGAAATAAGAGGTAATTAACTCTTTGATCATTTGGATGGTGGGAGGAAGCCTGAGTACCCGGAGAGAACATGCAAACTCTACACAGAAAAGTCCAGTCAGCCTGGATTTGAACCCAGAACCTGAAACACTGAGCTGAAAGAGTAGTTGCTATGGAAGCGTCACATTGTTGTCGCATTGTTTTATCTTGAGGAGAGTCTTTGTTGTGACCGTCCTCATTCAGAAAGTAAAAACATGTAGAGGGAACAATTAACAGAGCTAAAGAATCAAACAATTAAATGCTAAATAATTTTTTATTGAAGAGACATTTTGGAAATCTGTCACAGGTAATACATATTCTGGAAATTCAGAAGTTGTGTTCTCCACTCTAGGATGTGTTTCCTTGGCACAAATTTTGGTAAAATCACATTCAGCAAGAAAAAAAACAAAAAAGTATCAAGTCAAAATGAGCTGCCCTCTTCAAAGAAGCCTATAAGATGTATTTAAATTTACTGTCCAACTTCTCAGTCACGTTTCAGACCTTGCCCATGAAACCTAATTTATCATTAACTACAATCATTTGATCTGAGAAATGAAACCTATAATATGAAATGAAACCTAAATATTGACCTGGGCTGCTGTTGTTAGTTTTATACCAAGGCTACATTATCCAGACCCAGAGAACAATGTTCTGGTTTCCAGAGAGATGAAAGAAATCTCTTTAGTCCTGAGAGGGAACAGTTAACTATATGCAGCTAAGATATTTTTGCTGTAATGTAAAACATCAACGTGAAATGTGCAGATCTAAGGAATCAGACAATGCTAAATGCAAAATGCTTAATAAATGATCATTATAATTTTTATTACTTTTACTGAAGAGTAAAAGTAATAAAGGCTGACACACATCTTACTGTTTACCATCTGAAATGACCTGGATGACTGAGAGCCTTCAATTAGAGGTTTATCATTAACTAGAGTAATTCAATCTCGGATATTGAACAATGTGTTTTATACTTGCAAATGAAACCATAAAAGATATTTATACAGCCTATGATTTTCACTCTGTGCATACCGGAAAAAACAAGTTTCAAAATAAAAGCGTGATAAAATGACGTAACTAAAGGAGATGCCAATAGTTGGAGAGTTTATTTTTTCAAACCTTTCACTTTAGTACTACTATTAGAAAGTATCACGGTCCATAGTTAAACTCAAATGATTTCATAATGTTTTAGTGGCTGGTTAGTTTAATACCAAGGCTACATTATCCATATCCACTCCCACATTCCTCAGGAGGCTCTGGATGGATGTTCCAGTGAACTCCCTGCAGTCAACCTCCACAGGACAGATGACATTCAACCATCCTGCTTCTCAACACTAAGCTGCCAACTCGGTGTATTTCTCCTTCTTCCTTTCATAAGCTGCCTCCATTCCTCCTTCCCAAGGGACAATGAGCTCTGCCATGATCACTGATCGTACTGAGGGGGACCACAAGATGATGTCTGGTCTCAGAGAAGTTGTAGCAGTCTCAGTTGAGCTCCTCCTCCTTGCCCAGCGAAATGGATCAGTGTCCGTGATGTTGACGGATGGTTTTTGGTCGTCTCCAGCTTGCATGCCTCAAGGACTTCTGCCAGCTTCTGCAAAACCTGACTGTAGCTGGCTCAAATGAGGAAGCTTAACCTTGTTTGAGGCATCTTCCACATGTCAGTCTATGTGATGGTCCTGTTGAAGACTCCTTCCTAGGTTGTCCAACTTCCTTGCTGCTGCTGGCTGAGTGCACAGATCTTGTACTGCTCCTCCTCTGTCCTGACCACCTCTGCAACCACCAGATCCTTCCTCTCTTTCCAAGTGGTTTTTGACCAAAACTTGGGAGGAGCTCCTCACCCATTGCCAGTTCTACCTGACTATGTCCTGCCAACGATCTCATTGTGCATCAGCTTGCTGATAGCCTGGTCGACTGCCTCTTCAGCCTTCCACTTGTATCCTGTTCGGACTGGGGCCTCTGTGTTTTTTACAGACAGATCGGTCGAGTCTCACAGTTCTCACACAAGCCTCAGCTTCTCCTGTCTGTAGCCCAGGTTGATGGATTTCAGTGGTAGCTGTTTATTGTAGTATAAAAAGTGAAAAGACAAAATGGACTGCGCTCTCTAAGGAAACCCATTAGATGTAATTAAGTTTACTGTCCAACCTCTCAGCCAGCTTTCAGACCTTTACCATGAAACCCAGTGTATCATTAACTGGAGTATTTCTATCTCAGAAATGAAACCTATGATAAGAAATGAAACCTTAATGTCATGAACTACAGTGACCTTGATCATTCCATAGTTGAAGTGAGGCAGTCTTTTTTTTAGATATGCTATGGTTGTCTATTGCTGTGTTTTTTCCTGTCCTTCTTGTTTTGTGTCTGTTTGTCTTTCTTTCCTACCACTCCTCCATTGATCCTCCATTGATCCTCCATTGATCCTCCATTGATCCTCCGTTGATCCTCGCCTGGGGCCTTATATATGAAGTATGCGTGAGCACAAAAACGTTCATGGAAAAGTTCAGATGTATCTGTAAATACTCGATTTCTGTATCAGCTGTTGATCCTTTGGCGGCACTTGGAGGTGATGCCGGGAAACTGTCATTAATGTAAAAACAATTAGTTTTCGGAAATATGCTGGTCAACGCTAAGCAGAACCATGCAGGCTGTGTGGGACAGCATTATGCACATGTCAGCCTGGTATATCAAATTCCCATACAATGCATCTGAACAGGTCAACATTAAAGAGCAATTTGCATTCGGTTTTCCGAATGTAATTGGAGCTATCCACTGAACACACTTTGCTATAAAAGCAGCATCACATAATTAGATTAGATTAGATTACATTAGATTACATTCAACTTTATTGTCATTACACATGTACATGTACAGGGCAACGAAATGCAGTTTAGCATCTAACCAGAAGTGCAGTCGGCAGTAAGTGCACGTGGCATAATTATTATGGTATATAAGTATGGTGCAAAATAATGAAGTAATCCCAGACAAGAATAGAAACAAAAACACCTTAATTTAATTTTCTGTGGTTCATTCATTCATTCATTCATTCATTCATCTAATCTGTCTTTGATTAATATGTGGGTAATGATAGTAGAGGTCTATTAATGGCATGTCCTGAAGCACAGTATATTTCTGCCAGACATCGCAGGACACCACTATGAAGGTCCATGTCCATTTTCTGATGAGTCATAACTGTTATGGAGGCACAACTGAGACCTACACAATGTTAGGTCATAATGTTATGCCTGATTAGTGTATGTACACATGGGAAGATGGGTTGACAAGACACAGGTGAAACTAATGAGGGTGGAGGACGCAAGGAGAAACCAATTAAACAATCAAAGGGGGGGAAACACAGGAAGTAAAGCAGGACCAGAAACCCCAAAGAAGAAGCTTATGAGACAGGATTACAACAGAGGTACCAAAAACACAAGATCAACACAAAAAATATTCAAAAGTCCATATCATAGCATTCTGATTAGTGGATTTGGGAACATAATATTTCTCCAGTAACAGTGTTTTATGAATGTGGTTCATCCAGACACTGGCTGAAAATACCAGCAGCAGGAGACCTTCACATGTAGCACTGTGTCTGCAGCCGTCAATCATGAGGCCTATAAGACATGATAGAAGGACCACTGTTAGCAATGATAAAAGTAAACAGTAAAGCAATGTGTCAGCTCAAAACAGTCTGATCCACACTCTGGGTGTGGACGAACAATTTACCATTTGCTTCAGTGGAGAAACATCGGTTGAAAACATGAAGACAAACTACAGATTTGGTGCAGGTTTGCCAAGACTCTACAAACATTACATATCTCATCATTTGACACACTGCACAAATAAACCAGTAACAACCTCAACAATTTACCTTTTTTAGGAAAAAGAAAAGGCAAAATGACATCAAACGTTGCAGTAAGACATGATTTATGGTTCATCAAAGGTTTATAAAGCAATCAGGGTTTTATATGAGAAGAGATCTAGAGATAATTTAACTTTTATTGTGCACCTTATCAGTTTTATGTTATCCTTCAGTAGACTCGCCTATGAATGTCACCACCCATAACAAGTTGATAATTTCAGAAGCCTCTCCCCGCTGTTAACATGCAAGACTGTTGGTCTCTTGAAAAAAGATGAAGGTGCTCAGGTGAAAATGAGCCTCTTCTTCCAATAGATCACATGGGACTCACTCACGTGTGATGTACAGGAAGAGGAGGAATGAAATAGTTGTGGAGTATCATTGTTTCCTTTGCGTATCTCTTCATATCTCTCTTTTTGAACTTCTTAACAGGATCAGAAATCTTAAAAAGAGTCCCCAAAGTAAGTCTTGCCTTTGGCCCCTCGCTGCTTAGAGCCGGCCCTGACTGTGAGGTTTATTCACAGCTTTGTAAATAAAGATAAAAAGCACGTGTGACACTGAGGCCACCTCTACACTCTGATTATATCTCTTTTGTGCGTCAGACAGTGCATGTTGCGGTGCAGTTCAGTCAGCTTTATCTAACCACACAGTCTCACATTGTAACTAAACACTTATGGTAGTAGATCTGATTCTAGATTAGCCACACTCAGCCCAGGTTGATCTCAAGTGTCCCAGACCAGTAACACAACAGCATATCAACTGACTGTCATGTTTTCTGTCATGGTTTAGTTTCTTGGGTTTCTGTTTATTTTATTTTGTTAAGGTCTTGTTATTTTACTGTCACGGTTTTTAGTTTTTTGCTGTTTTTTGTTTCCTTTATTTTGTTGGTTCTTGATTTCCTGTTGTGTTACGTTCGTGTTTTCCTCTTGATGAGATCATTGGTTTTCGTGTTATTTCTTGTATCATGCTGTTTGTCTGCCAAGTGCCAAGTTGTAGTTATCATAGTGTTTTGATTTTTTGTTTTTTTCTTGGATTTCCTGCCACCTCACGGCGCTCTTAGTTTTTTTAAGTTTTGGCTTTTTGTACTAAATATCTTTTTTTTTTTTTTTTTTTTTTTTTTGCAAGCTCTTGCCTCTTAACTTCCTGACAACTCCAAATGTTTCTCTTTGTTTTAGTGCAATTCAATTTAATGTAATGAACAACAGGACATTTCTTAAGACAAATAAGTGCAATTTCTGTGTCGTTCTAGGTCTCTGCATTGTGTTATGTTTAAGTTAATGTAATTTTTGCACTTTGCAAACTCACCCTTAGCCAGATCAGACCCTCTGGAGGGCTGCTTTTGGTGCAGGGGCTGTATGTTTGACACCTGTGGTCTAAAAGAAAGACATTTGAGACGTTCTTTTCCAAATTATGATTTTTGTTACTTTGGTGCCATCTTGTGACCACCTGGTGGTAGTGACTTTGAAATGCTAACGAGGACCAGGAGCAGTGTGAAACTGAAGAGAGGGCATTTCTTGATCTGTAGGTTACTACGTGTAAGAATGGATCTGATAAAACACTATCTCTGATGAAGATCATCTCATAAGTGGAGCCAGTTGTCAAAGTGAACTTATGTAAGAGCAGAAACTGAAAATGTTATTTTAGTTATTTTATTTGTTCATAGGCTAATTCTAGAGTTTCACTGTGCAAGTTCAGGAGCAACATATTAAAACAAAATATCTTTGAAAGTTAATCTATTTAAAATCATCTGCTTCCTGCTGAACCATTTATATTTTCTGTTCAATTTACTAAGGCTCTTTATATGACCTAAGCTGCTGTTGTTAGTTTAATACCAAGGCTACATTATCCTGACCCAGTGAACAATGTTCTGCTTTCCAGAGAGATGAAAGAAAGACTGAAATGAAAGAGTGGTTGCTATGGAAATGTAACCCTGTTTAGTCATATTGTTGTAACCTAACTACAAGTGGCTACTAATCAAAGACAATGCTCTCTGCAAATGTTGAGTCATTCCTTATAAAACTTTAAACTTGGTTACTTAATAAGCCCTGTTAGCGTTTGAACATTTCAAGACGTTGCACTAGCTTTAACATGTTGTTGTATATTTTGTGGTGTAGGAGGAGTTGGCAACAAAATCTAAGACATTTCTCCTTGCCAAGTTAGTCATAGCACTTGTTAATAACCATAGCAAAAATTCTTCACAAACTAGATTTTCAGGTTTTAGAAGCCGTTAGTTCTCATGGTGACGGACACAACACGGTCGGGGCTCAGGCAGTGACTTGATCATTCCTGATTCCTGTTTCTTGTAAAAGCTCCATTATCCCCACACAGCCAGCCACAGCTGCCTACAGATAACAGGAACAGAAAATGATGAAAGAACCACCATGTGCCTAGTATAACATCTTGCCAGTGGACTACAGTTGAAAATTAGCCTGCTGGCTAACACTGGCACATTTACAGAAATGTTGATTAATGTGCACTGTCCTTAAATAAATAAATGAAATTAAATGAAACAGTAATCTGTTGGGAGTCACGTACCGTTTGACTCCCTGATTGTTCTGACACAGAGCATCTCATTCAGTTTTCTGCAAGAGGCTCCTGTGGTTTGTTAAGATGAGCTTCTCCTCTCAAGGGTGAACAGTATTAACACAAGAAAACGTGTGTAACACAAGCACATCATCCATGCACTGCAGAACACAGCAGCAGTCGTAGGACCATGTTGTCCCTCAGTGTAGTGTGGCAGATATGCAGAAGATGCATGCTGTTACTTCCATACTGCCACAGAGTAGCAAAGTTTGTGTTTTTTAGATTAGTGTAAGATGAGATTTATTTTTACATTTAAAGTTATTAGAGAATTGGTATAATTGAATTAATTCATTCAAGTAATTGTATTCTTTTAATTAATTCAGAACAGGAACTATAGTTCAGGATACACCATGTATTTAAAAGGTGATTGTTAATATTGGCCGAGTGATATAATTTATCACATGTTGGTAAGTGCTCAGTTGTCCTATTGTTTGAGACGGACATTAAAGTATTCTGGCCCCGAGGAAAACGGTCCCCGTGCGTTTGCTTGACCCACAGCCTGTAACTAATTTAATTTAGTCAAAGTCAAGTTTATAGTTAAGGCTAAGAGAAACCGGCGTTACATTAGTATTTGAGATTAACCATGTTCTGGAAATTTAGAAGTTGTGTTCTCCACTCTAGGACGTGGTTCCTTGCCACAAATTTCAGTAAAATCAGATTCAGTAAGAAAAAGCAAAAAAAGCAAAGAAATCGATAAGTATGTAATTAAGTTTATTGTCCAACTTCTCAGTCACCTGTCAGACCTTTCCTATGAAACCCAAATTATCATTAACTAGAGTAATTCGATCTCAGAAATGAACACTGTTAACCTGAACAGTCATAATTAGTTATAATGTCGTGCTTCTTAAAAAATGTCTAAATGATCATCACTGTCTTACTCAAAACCGTTGAATGCGCGGAGGCGTGCAACGTAATGACGTCAGTGCGTCATTACGTTGGAGTTTGCATGTTTTCGAACCGTTCGAACCATGGACCGAACCGAACAAGGGAAAATCAAACCAACTATCACGAAGCATCGGTTGCTGAAGTTAAGAAAACTTGTAAGTAAAAGGATAGTCTTCTAAAACTCACCTGCATGTTTTTAATTGCATAAATGCCACAAGAAAATCGTACTTTTTTTGTTTGTCTGCGCATTTTTACACATTCAGTTTGTGTTTGCTCGTTTCTGTATAATTGGAGCGGACGAATGTTAAGCAGTTGAGGCTGTTTACCGCCTCTTTTTTTTAACAGAATTATTTTTTTTTCTGTCTTCAGATAACGTGAGGTGGCTATTCAAATATGAACCAGTGGAGTTGTTTACTTCAGGAAAGCCGACCTGTTTGTAAATGTAGCTGGAATACCAATTCTCGCAGAGCTCGCGCGAGAGTCAAGTTGATGCGCACACTATGAATAAACAACAGCCAGATTTACCCTTACTGCTATGAAAACGTTGTGCCTCCATGTTGACATTCTATTTGTTGATAAACGGGAGCTTCAGACGACCTGTAAACAGAACAGGGTGAACTGTACTATCTATTTCAGCTCCGTTCCACTTTCTTGAAGTAAATAAACCCCCTTGGTGTATGTTTGAAGCCATCTGACGTGGTCTATGGAAAAAAAAATGCGGTTTTGTGGGATGGAGATTTTCCATTACATGCTGTAATGGAAGACATAACAACTACATAAGACCTAAAATATTAGTAAACTATAGCCCCACGTTGGATTTGCCTGGAATTTAAAGAGTTTCTCAAATGGATGGTCCGCCCTTTTTCCTGAACCCTTGTACACATCTCCTCTATGATACAGATGTGCCTTACGGCAAATTTTAAAAACCTGTTACTCCATTTCATTCAACTCTTGGATTTTTTTTTGAATCATTCTTAAACTAAAAATATGGACAATTAGAAAAAGAAAACCAAATCAGAAAGTCTGATACATTTTTGTGTCATATTAGATATTTAGAAATTAAATGTTTCATATTTAGAATTGTGTGTCGAAATGAGAGGTAATTAAGTCTTTGATCATTTCAGTTGGTATATTCATTTAAACTCATGTATTTTAGAAACAGACCTTGTGTAAAAATGTTATTTTAATGTTATTTGTTCAATGGCTATCAAAATGAACTGCCCTCTGTGATGAAACTCATAAGATGTTATTGTCCAACTTCTCAATCATGTCTCAGAAACCCAATTGCTTGTGAATGAAACCATAAAAGATATTTATACATACCAGAAAAAAACAACAACAAAAAGTGAAAAGACAAAAGGAACTGCCCTCTCTGAAGAAACCCATAAGATATAGTGAAGTTTACTGTCCAACACATTTCAGACCTTGATGGTCCACCCTTTTTCCTGAACCCTTGCACATGGCTCCTCTAAACTGTATCTATGTACAATAAAAAGACATTGAAGACGTCTCACTACATGTCCTATTAAAAAGAGAAACAACAGGCAGTCGCCCTACAGGATACAGCTCTTCCATAGTTGAAGTGAGGCAGACATTGTTAGGATAGGCTTGAGTTGTCTGTTACTTGCTACCAAGTGGTCAGGTATGTGAACTGCAATTTATCAAAATGACAGATGGCCTTCAGGTCTTTCCATCACAGTTTAAAAAAAACGGCCAATGACAGAAAATATTCAGTTAACGCAACACCTGAGTACACATCCAACATCTCACTTTTTGCACTCACACTTGCAACTCCGACATATGTTGGTTGGGGTTTTTGGTTTCCCAAAAAGCAGAATACGAGCAGGACACAAGGCTTCTTTGGATTACATAAAGTTCTGCATGGACATCACCACAGTGGACAGGCCTGTCCTGGTTTAGCCAAACAGAAAGCCCTGGATGACCCTGACCAGTTTGCCCACAGGGCTAACAGGTCCATGGAGGATGCCGTAGCCACAGTCCTGCATGGTGCTATGTCCCATCTGGAACAGAAGGGGAGCTGCACACAGCTGCTCTTCGTGGACTTCAGCTCTATGTTTAATACCATCCTCCTCAGCAGGGTGGTGTCCAAGCTGTCTTAACTGGGAATCTCTGACTCTGTCTACTTCTGGATCAGGGACTTCCTGACGGATCGCTCTCAGAGGGTGAGAGTGGGCCCCCATGTGTCCTCAGTCATCAGCCTCAGCCCTGGCTCACCTGAGGGCTGTGTGCTGATCCCTCCACTCACCCCAGCAACACCATTATAAAGTTTGCTGACAACACCACCGTGGTGGGGCTCATCACAGGTGGGGATGAGTCTGCATAGTGGAGCGGCTAACAGTGTGGTGCACCGAGAACAACCTAATCCTGAACACCACCAAGACAAACCACACCACAGCCCAGAGGATCATCGGCTTTACTGGACCCCTTGCAGATTATTTAGATTGGGGTTATTAGCCACATCAAACTGTTGGCAGTGCAAATCTGAAGAAGTAATTCATGTTTTATGGTGCTGTGACAAAGTCCAACAATTCTGGGCCATTGATTATGATAATCTGTGTAAGATCAGAGAGATACAAATCCCATTTTACTTTAGATTTTTGCTGTGGGTGATCATTCAGCTCTGACAGGATAGAATAAACGTATCAAAAGTTATGTCCAAACTAGCATTATGATTGGACTGAAGCCACCTCTACACGTTGATTATATCTCTTTTGTGCGTCAGGCGGTGCATGTTGCGGTGCAGTTCAGTCAGCTTTATCTAACCACACAGTCTCACATTGTCACTAAATACACCTTATGGTACTAGATCTGATTCTAGATTAGCCACACTCAGCCCAGGTTGATTGCTTTGCTTTTCTGTAACACTTTTATTTAACCGGGTTGACAGGAAACTTCTGAAACAATACTGATGTTCAGACCTGCAGAAGGATGACACTGGAACCAGTTGGTGTCTAATGGTTCCAAAACCTCAAGTGCAGGAAGTTGCAGTAATTAAACTGCATTCAGGGGAACTGGATGAATCTCTGATCAGCAAGAGATGTTGTTATACAAGCAAGAAATTCAGCCTGGTCATAGTAAGGATTATGAACTACACATTTTGTCTCTTTTATATTTGCTTTATCTGGGATTTTCAGCTGCACAGGCGCTACTGAATGATCATAGAAATATTAATTTAAGAACACTACAGGCAGCAGTGTGTCTCTGTGATGGTATTTGGGTCCATTTCTTGAACTGTAGGCTACTATGTCATTTGGTCCTAATGGTAGATAGAATTGGGAGTTCAGTTTAATTGAGTCAGAGCATTTGGGTCCTTATCTGAATCTGAACATTTACAATTCTAAAGCACACACTATCTCTGATGAAGATCATGTGATATGACTGGAGCCACTTTTCACAAGTGACCTTGTGTAACAGTAGGGACTGAAATTATCCCTTTGAATGTGCTAATTTTGCCTATTCAAATTGAAATATACAAATTGAAATTTGAATAGGCAGAAGGCATAAAACAAACAAGTCCTCTGTCAAAAACGTGTGTAGAAATGAGAGGTAATTCTCTTTGATCATTTTGGATAGTACATGTATTTAACTCATGTATTTAGGAAAAGGTCCTTTTATAAAAATGTTATTTTATTTGTTCATAGGCCAATTCTAGAGTCTGTTATGACCCCGGCTCTTGGGAAGCAACACGTATAACAAAGAACAGCCAAATGGAGCCAAAGTAACTTTTATTATAACCAAAATTCAAAAGCAAGGATAGCAATGAAAAACAAAAGGTGGAGGTTGGTGTCATTGCAGCAGGCCCAAGCTGCAGTGTGTGAGAGAGAGTGGGTGGAGCTACCCAGAACTCTTAAAGGCCTCCAGGTGCTAGAGATCAGGTGGAAAACGATGAGGAGGAGCCTCTGATCACCTGAGAACTGAGAGAGAATTGGAGAAAGGCTTGCACATAACAAGTGTCATTGTGCAAGTTCAGGAGCAAAATATTACACCATATCTTTGGTGCAAGTGTATTTAATCTATTTAAAACTGTAGAGTTAAAATCATCTGCTTTGTGTTGAACCATTTATATTTTCTGTTCAGTTTACTCTGGCTCTTTATATGACCTAGGCTGCTGTTGTTAGTTTAATACCAAGGCTATATTATCCTGATCCAGTCAACAATTGAAAGAGTGGTTGCTATGGAAATGTCACATTGTTGTAAACTGTCTTGTGGAGAGTCTTTGTTGTGACCGTCCTCAATCAGAAAGTAAAAACAGGTAGATTATAAAATCCAGAAGTCTCTGTTCTGAGAGTTAACAATTAACTGTATGCAACTAAGACATGTTTTGCTGTAATATAAAACATAAGGAATCTAACAGTTAAATGCTAAATAAATGATTATGCTTTTATTGTAGATACATCAATATATTGCCTTTGACAGAGTTTACATGTTTAACAACAGGTCATCATTCTGGCTTGACCAAATTTACTGAGAATAAAGTAAAATCTTCTTCAGATGAGGTTGTTCCAGAGCCTCAGAGAAAGATGGTGACGATGGCTGAGGATACCAGCAGCAGGACGACACTGGAACCAGTTGGTATTGCGCTGTTACACAGATCAGTATCACAGCATTTGATGGGGCTGATACACAGCTCACTTTTTCCACAGCTCTTAGTGACAACACCTATGAGACCATAAGAAACAACAGTTTCAGCAACAAGTCCAGCAATATATCCACTCAGAATGTATTTGATGAACAGTTTTGAACCTGTGGTGTGGAGGAACAACTTACCGAGCACTTCAGCAGACATACACGTGTCAAGTCCATCAGGACAAGTTAAGAGATCAGTGCAGGTTGAACCTACACAGTTGTAGCATCTTAATCCACATGCTGAATATAAATACAGAAAATAAATTAAGACATGAATTTATACAAAAGATAAATTATTTTAACATTTACATTTTTTTTATGTTCTGGAAATTCAGAAGTTGTGTTTCCCACTCTAGGAAGTGGCTCCTTGCCACAACTTTCAGTAAATAAAGTTCATTGTCCAACTTCTCAGTCACCATTCAGGCCTTTCCCATGAAACCCAATTTATCATTAACTTCAGTAATCCGATCTCAGTCACTGAACATCTTTTTCTGTATACTTGCAAATGAAACCTAAATATCATCAACTACAGTGACCCGATCATTCCTGTATCAGCCTTGAAGATCTGCTGATTTGTAAAAAAAATAAAAATAAAAAATAAATAAATAAAATGTCACTTTCCACAAAAGGTTTAAAAAGGCAACTGGCCATGTAGAGTTTTTTTTCCACTAGTCGTCTGAATAGCTTCTTCAGTTCTAAGGAACTGGTGGGAAGTTTGAGGTTTAAATAGGAAACTCCTACTGAAACTTGCTTGTTGTGTAAACAATATGAACAGTGATCTAATGACCCTTGTCCGTCTGAGGCTGAGGCTCCAGTGTCAAGGTGTGAATGTTGTTGACTCTTCTTGAGTACAGACGTTAAAACTGTATTGGAAACAGATGGCAGATTAAATCTCAGTCCACCTCCTCTGTTTCGGCTTTCAACTTCCTTTTCTCCTCTTTCAAACCATCTGTCTTCTCTGGCTAAGATTTGGACGTTGTTATCTTCCAAGGAGTGTCCTTTGTAGACCAGGTAAGTACCTGGCTGCACTAGTTTCGGGTTGTTTACTCAAGAAAGAAGTTGGGAGTATCCTGTTTAAACTGCAAACATCCCAACAGTCTTCTCAAAAAACAAAACAAAATGAAACGGAGAAAAAAGAAAAAGAAAAAAACACTCCACAAGTCCAGTTGCCTTTTTAGACCTTTTTTGGATACACCATGACCTGGATGACTGAGAACCTTCACAGTTTTAACTGTTGCTGTTCACATGACAACTTATTTATTCATGATGCAATGTTCAGACCAGGTAAATTAATTTAAATCCTCTTACCTGTGGACACAGTCAAGAACAGGATCAGGGCTCCGTAAAACTTCATGGCGGCCATGGAGACAACAGTAACTGAGCAGTGGTGAGAGGAAAGCCTGCAGCTTGTAGTCGTCTCTGAGAAAGTGAAACAAAGTTTGACTCACGCTGAATTTAAGGAGTTTCTCAGGTGGGTGGTCCGCCCATTTTCCTGAACCTTTGCACACAGTTCTTCTAAATGTTGTTGATATTCGTGACGGGGGTTTTATGTCATCTATATACAATAAAAAGGCATTGAAGATGTCTCACTACATGTCCCATTAAATAGAGAAACAACCCTACAGGGTACAGCTCTTCCATGGTTGAAGTGAGGCAGACATTGTTAGGATATGCTAGGATCACTTTGTTTCCTATCCTTTTTGTTCTTGTTTGTCTTTCTCCCTTTTTCTCTGCAGGCTGGGAGTAGCTGGCCTAACTCTCCTACCACTCCTCTATTGATCCTCACCTGCTCTACCTGCTTCTCATGGTCTGACCTGTTTTTTATTTATTTACTTATTTATTTTTTCATTTGTCTTGGTAATAAAAGTGTTTGAAAGGTCATTCTTTCCTGACATGGTCTGTATTGTAGGTTAAGCACAAGTTACAACAGTCTTAATAATAAGAGGATCATTTTAATTCACCACAAACCTCAGCTGTCAATAGAGTCGTGTTCAACCGTTTTTCTCAGGAAACGGAAGAGAAGTGGCTGAAAGCAACAACAGCACTGACTCAGTCCATGAGCTCTATCAAATGAATATGAAATAAAGTTTGATTGATTTTCATGCATTGAATTACAGACCTGATACTTGTCTTAATCACAGTAGATGGTGTGTCCAGACAAGTTGAGTACACTTTGTTCCAGTAAGGGTTCATTTTACCCACAGGAACAAGAAACAGCTGGGGTTACTAGTAAAATAATGTTTTGATGCTGTTGATGCTGCTGCTGTTTTCATGGACTAATTGGCAAATGAAGGAGCAATGATAATAATAATAATAATAAAAGCAGTTTAGTCAAAAGCATATTGGAGACAGCACACACGTAGATTTTACAGTGACAAGAAAAACAGAGGTGTTATTGTTCTGTCTAACATTCACCCTTTCACTCATTCATTGACAGTCCCAGCCTGGATTTCTTGCTGTGAGGCATCAGTGCTAACACCACAGCACTGTGTCACCCCCCGTCTAACATTTTTTTTAATAATAAAATCTAGCACACTGACCAGATATTTATAAAATGGTAGTTGTTACGGCCCTAGTGCCGCTGTGGTGGTGTGTTTGTGTCTCTCTCTCTCCCACTCTCCTCCTCCAGGTGATGGCCCCTCCTCCTTCCAGCAGCCCTTTCCACTCAGGTAATCAGCTGATTTCAGCTAAAGGGAGGAGGAGAGGTGCGGCCCGGAGAGAGAGAGATGGTGTACCACAGTGGTGGAAGTGAGAGATTGGCTCTTTTGCTTAAAGCTTGTTATATCGGTGAGATACTAACCTTCCTTGTTTTTTTCCCCCAGGTGTGGTGGCTCTTTTGGCTTGTTTTGTCCTTTTTTCCCCAGGTGTGGTGGCGCCTTTAGTTTGTTTGTGGCTGTTGATTCTGGTCTGTTGTGTTTGGTTTTGTGACCAGCTTTCTTAGTTATCGTTAGTTTTTTTTTAGTTGTTGAATAAAAAACCATTCTTTTTACACAGTCATTGGTCTCTGTGTCGCTTTCCTTTCACCCGGAAACAATTTTCTTTTGTTTTCCTCCCTTCATCCCCTGGTTAAATACTCGGGAGGTAACAGTAGTAGTAGTAGTAAATAAAAATAAGCAAACATTAAAAACCAGTTACCCCATTTCATTCAGCTCTTTTGGGATTGATCATTATTGTTATTATTTTTTTTTTTAAATAATTCTTAAACTAAAAATATGGACAAAAGAAAACTGGAAAGAAAATATATATTCATTTCTTCTTTCATTCCTTTTGTATACCTTTATTGTTTTCTAAGGATATTTAGAAATTGAAAGTTTCATATTTAGAACTTTCATTACTTACATTTTTATGTACTTTAAATCTATATCAATGAGAGTAGAATAATAATAATAAAAGAAAAACAGTTTAGTCAAAAGCATCTTGTAAACAGCACACACGTAGGTTGATTTCTGTCTACACAGTCAATGGGTTAGCACTGATGCCTCACAGCAAGAAGGTCCTGGGTTCAAATCCATGGGCCGACGGGCCTTTCTGTGTGAAGTTTGCATGTTCTCCATGCTGGTTAGGTTCATTGGTGATTTTAAATTGGCTGAGTGTGATTGAGTCTGTGGTAGCTCTGTGATAGGCTGGAGACCTGTCCAGGGTGTACCCCGCCTCTCACCCGATGACAGCTGGGATAGGCTCCAACAGACCCCGCCACCCTAAACAGGAATAAAAAAGGATATTTAGAAATTAAAAGTTTCATATTTAGAACTTTAATTATATTTTTCTGGACTTTAAATCTATGTCAATGTGAGGGGAACTTATTGATTTACTTATGAATTGTTTTAAAACTGTTTCACTCATAGATGGCATATGATACACTGCCTGGCCAAAAAAAAAAAAAAAGTCACCACCTGGATTTAACTAAGCAAACAGGTACGAGCCTCCTATTGGATAATTACTGCATGGGTGATCATCTTTCAGCTGGCAACAAGTTATTTACAGCATGACCTGGTTGACTGAGAACCTTCACAGACCGAACTGTCTCTCTTCACATGAAAACTACTAATTTATTCATGGTACAATGTTCAGACCAGGTAAATTAATTTATCTCCTCTTACCTGTGGACACAGCCAAGAACAGGATGAGGGCTCCATAGAACTTCATGGTGGCCATGGAGACAACAGTAACTGAGCAGTGGTGAGAGGAAAGCCTGCAGCTGATAAGATGTCTCTGAGAAAGTGAAACAAAGTTTGACTCGCCCTGAATTTAAGGAGTTTCTCACATGGATGGTCCACCCTTTTCCTGAACCCTTGCACACGGCTCCTCTAAATGTTGATATTTGTTTATTGTTTATTTGGATCGCCATTAGCTGCAGCAGAACTGCAGCTATTCTTCCTGGTGTGCGACATATAATACAGGGCAAGGCAAAATTTAAAAGAAAAAACAAAAACAAACAAACAAATACAGGGTCTTATGTCTGTGACAGGGTTTTATGTCATCTATATACAATAAAAAGACAGATGTCTCACTACATGTCCCATTAAATAGAGAAACAACCCCACAGGATACAGCTCTTCCATGGTTGAAGTGAGGCAGACATTGTTAGGATGTGCTAGGGTTGGCTATCACTTTGTGTTTTTCCTGGTGTTTTACTGTCCTTCTTGTTCTGTGTCTGTTCGTCTTTCTCCCTTTTTCTCGGCAGGCTGGGGGGTAGCTGGCTGGCCTAACTCTCGTACCACTCCTCCATTGACCCTCCCCTGCTCTTCTCTCATACCTGCATCTCATTTTCTGACCTGCTTTTTTTTTTAGTTTGTCTTGGTAATAAAAGTCTTTGAAAAGTCATTCTTTCCTGTCATGGTCTGCATTGTAGGTTCAGCTCAAGTTATAACAGTCTTAATAATAAGAGGATCGTTTTAATTCAACACAAACCTCAGATGTCAATGTTGTGTTCAGGGCTCCGTAAAACTTCATGGTGGCCATGGAGACAACAGTAACTGAGCAGTGTTGAGAGGAAAGCCTGCAGCTGATGAGATGTCTCTGAGAAAGTGAAACAAAGTTTGACTCACGCTGAATTTACAGAGTTTCTCACATGGATGGTCCACCCTTTTCCCTCAGCCTTTGCACACGGCTCCTCTAAATGTCATCTATATACAATAAAAAGACATTGAAGATGTCTCACTACGTGTCCCATTAAAAAGAGAAACAACCCTACCCTACCCTACATAGCTGAAGTGAGGCAGACATTGTTATAATGTGCTAGAGTTGTCTAGAGTTTTTTCCTGGTGTTTTACTGTCCTTCTTGTTCTGTGTCTGTTTGTCTTTCTCCCTTTTCTCTGCAGACAATTTATGTACACGTTGTTCCAGTAAGGGTTCATTTTTACCTACAGGAACAAGAAACAACTGAGGTCAGTCATCTTCTATACCCGTTTAGTCCTGTTAGGGGTCACGGGGGTCTGCTGGAGCCTATCCCAGCTGCCATTGGGCGAGAGGCAGGGGTACACCCTGGACAGGTTGCCAGTCGATCGCAGGGCTAACACAGAGACAGACAACCATTCACACTCACATTCACACCTACGGCCAACTTAGAATCACCAATTAATCTAACAAGCATGTCTTTGGATGGTGGGAGGAAGCCACAGTGCCTGGAGAGAACTCAAGCTGATACAGTGAGAACATGCAAACTCCACACAGAAAGGCCAGCCGGGCCATGGATTTGAACTGGTGATCTTCTTGCTGTGAGGCATCAGCGCTAACCATGTGCTCAGTGCTAACCCGCCCCAAAACAACTGAGGTCACCAGTAAAATAATGCTTTGATGTTGTTGATGCTGCCCGTTCTAGTTGTCATGGACTAATTGGCAATAGGATTTCAATGAGCAATAATAATAATAATAATAATAATAAACAGTTTAGTCAAAAGCATCTTGTAAACAGCACACACGTAGTTGATTTCTGTCTACAAAGTCAATGGGTTAGCACTGATGCCTCACAGCAAGAAGGTTCCCGGGTTTGAGTCCATGGGCCGACGGGCCTTTCTGTGTGGAGTTTACATGTTCTCCATATGTCTGCGTGGGTTCTCTCTGGGTACTCTGGCTTCCTCCCACTGTTCACAGACATGCTGGTTGTGGTAGCCCTGTGATAGACTGGAGAATTGTCCAGGGTGTACCCCGCCTCTCACCCGATGACAGCTGGGATAGGCTCCAACAGACCTATGTCAACGTGAGTAGAACTTATTGATTTGCTTATGAATTGGTTTAAAACTGTGTCACTCATAGACGGCATATGATACACTGCCTGGCCAAAAAAAAAAAAAAAGCCTCCACCTGGATTTAACTAAGCAAACAGGTACGAGCCTCCTATTGGATAATTACTGCATGGGTGATTATCTTTCAGCTGGCAACAAGTCATTTAACCCCAATTGATGCAATGAGTAACTTCTCATTTCTTAGAAAACCATGTTGAAAGACACATCCTGTGGTTGTGGGAAAGATGTTAGTCTGTCTGAGAAGGGTCAATCAAGATTGAAGAAACTACTAAAACTGGGTTAAGAACTGTCCAAAGCATAATTAAAAACTGGAAGGAGAGTGGAGAACAATCGTCTTTGAGGAAGAAATGTGGTCAGAAAAAAATCCTGGTTGATCGTGATCAGTGATCACTTAAATGTTTGGTGAAATCAAATTGAAAAAAAAAAAAAAAACGACAACAGTATAACTCAGGGCTATGTGTAATAATTAAAGTAAGAACATTTCTACACATACAATGTGAAGGGAACTCAAGGGATTGGGACTGAACAGCTGTGTAACCTTAAGAAAACCACTTATCAGTGATGCTAACCAGGAAAACGGCTTCGATTTGCTAGGGAGCATAAAGATTGGACTCTGGAGCAATGGAAGAAGGTCATGTGGTCTGATGAGTCTGATGAGTGCTATGATCTGGGGTTGCTGCAGTTGCTCAGGTCTAGGTTCAGCAATATTATGTGTCCAAAAAATGTGGTCAGCTGACTACCTGAATGTACTGAATGACCAGGGGCCTCATGTACAAAGGGTTGATCCTTTGGCAGCACTTAGAGGTGATGCTGAGAAACTTTCATAAATGTGAAAACAATTAGTCCGACCGATCGGGACTATGCTGGTCAACCCTGAGCAGAGCCATGCCAGCCGTGTGGGACAGAATTATCCGTATGTCAGTCAGGTGTATCAAATTCCTATACAATGCATCTGAACACAGGGCCGTTTCTAGCTCCATGGGGGCCCTAAGCAAGATGCTGTTTGGGGGGCACTAGTTTGTCAAACTTTGATGAAGAGATTCCTAACCCTTAGATGTTCCACTAAGACGCCACAATCTACTACACTGCATGAGCAAAACAGACTGCAATATTAAACATCTTAAGTTGAGCCACTCAGGCAAGTTAAACTGATCCTATAACACAAGGAAAACAACAACACTCCATGCGTCAATTTAAAAAACAGTTTTTGAGTGTTTACCTTAAATAAAAAAAATTAAATCTATTTCAAAGTGTAAGAATGAAAAGAAAATGAAACTAATGCTTATTTAACATCACAGTCTCACACTTACCAGCATAACATCTAATAATCAAAGTAATAATAACAATTTATTTACAGTAACAGTCACAGTGTATTGTCCTGCTTCCTGGCTTTTTTACTCACAAAGTCATCAGTGATGTCATCATATGACAGATGATTGTCCATCACATGCGGCATATAAGCATATAATGGATGTAACAAACAGATGAGGATGAACATGCAGCTTTGGGGCCCCCTGGTGGATTGGGGGCCCCATAGCATTCACCCAGTTCACCTATTGAAAGAAGCGGCTCTGCCTCCAGGATACAGCTCTTCCATAGTTGAAGTGAGACAGACATTACTGCACTTGCTCAGTCAATTTTCTCTATCAAATTTATATGAAATAAATTTTGACTGACTTGAATTACACAGCTGATAACAACTGAAACGCTTGTTAATCACCGTAGATGGCGTTTACAATCACTGACAATAACATCGAGTACACTGACGAGGTATTTCCATTCACATAGTCACATAAGCTGGAAGTTTATTGTCCAGCTTCTCAGTCGCCTTTCAGACCTTTCCCATGAAACCCAATTTATCATTAACTAGAGAAATTCGATCTCAGAAATTAAACCTATAATACGAAATGGAACCTAAATATCGTCAGTTACATATTAATGTGATAATTACATTTTTGTAATTATGGTGCAAAACAAACTTTTTGACCTCTCCCATAAATGTAGCTACAACCACAGTGTCAAACACACGCACAAAAAACCACAACAACAAACTATTAATAGTACCCTGCAAGGAAAGGATAAAATAAATAATTTTAAAAAAGCCCAAAATACATGAAAAAGTCATCATCGGTTTATGTTGTGTGTATCTTATTTACGCTGCCACCAGAAGGCACCAGAGTTTAACTTTCAAGTTGCACACGTGGTGGTTTTATTTGTAAGAGATAACAATTTGAGGAAGCTTTCTTTCATACCATGTTGAATAAAAAACTGAGACCAAACCATGACCTCAGGTGTGTATAAGAATAGCACATAAGTTGTTTTCATGTTTTCTCATTGTAAAACAAAAACATCCCATGTAAATGAGAAGTCCATATATGACAAATGTACCAATGAAGACCTCCTAACACCGGTTTTGCACTTGATCCAGGTATAAGAGTTTGTTCACATAGTTTGTTCATACAAATATACAAATGGTCAGATAAAGGGTACAAAAAAATCCTGTTTCTGTGTCTCCTGACTGTCCATCCAACCAAATCCAAAGAAAGTTTTTATTTTATTCTTAATCCACAAACCATCATACCACAGAGGCTGTTAGTTGATGTATGCTCCAGTGTGTCTCTAACTCTGTACCTTCTGTATCCATTCCCTGCTTGCTCTTCATCATCTCCAGTCTCAGTTCATCAGATTGAACGTGACCAAGCTGATAAACATTACTGATGTTTATCAGCTTGGTCATTGCAAAAGACTGATTCAACAGATGTACACGTAAATGAAGAAGATGAAGCTTTTGTTACTGTACATGTCAATGGAAGTCCAGTTGAGCTGAAAGTTGATACTGGTGCTAAGTGTAATGTCCTGTCAATTCATGTATTTAAACAGAAAAAGACAATTTGAAGTAAACATGAAACCCACAAACCTTGTTGCATACGGGGGGCAGCAAAAGTTAAGCCACCTTAACAGACTGAACAAGGAGCGCACTGAGCAGATGTGCAGCCAAGAGGCCCAAGGTTGACTCTAGACGAACTGCAGAGATCCACAGCTCAGGTGGGGGAATCTGTCCACAGGACAACTATTGGTCGTGCACTGCACAAAGCTGACCTTCATGAAAGAGTGGCAAGAACAAAGTCATTGTTAAAACCATGAGAATTGAACTTTTTGACCTAAATGCAAAACGCTGTGTGTGGTGGAAAACTAACACTGCACATCACTCTGAACACACCATTCCAACTTTCAAACATGGTGGTGGCAGCATTATGCTCTGGGGATGCTTCTCTTCAGCAGGGACGACAGGGAAGATGGTCAGAGTTGATGGGAAGATGAATGGAGCTACATACAGGGCAATCTTGGAAGAAAACCTGTTGGAGTCTGCAAAAGACTTGAGACTGGGACGGAGGTTCACCGTCCAGCAGGACAACAATCCTAAACACAAAGCTATGGCTACAATGGAATGGTTTAACACAAAACTAATCTAATCTATGGTCTAATCTGAAAAAAACTAATTCAGGTGTGGTGTGGTTTCTATTGCTATGATCAGATTTTTGAGGATTTTTGGAAGCCAGTTTACAACGTTAGCAACGCTATGAGAACACACTTATAGCTAATGCTAGCAATTTAAAAACAACAACCCAATAACCCTCAAGTTATTTTTTAAAATGGATGAATCAAAATCATTTTTACTTTTTACTTAAGTGCATTTTAGAGCCTGTACTTTTACTTTACTTTTACCAGCGCATTTTTATTAAACAAATATCAGTAATTTTACTTAAGTACAGAATATGAATATTTTGCTACCTCTGGTGTCTGATATGGTGACGACCTTTTTTTCATTTTTTTTCTGTACTTTTCACTTCACCACAGGTTTCAGAACTAAGTGGAAAATTTCAGGGTCTAACCCATCCGACCACAGCCAAGAGGTTTACTAAAGTCTACATCCTGTTTTGCATCTTTGTAATTCACAATTGCAGCTAAGATAGTTTTGCTGTATAGCAGCGGTTCCCAAACTTTTTTGGCCGCACACCCCCTTCTATGTCCCAACCACACGACCATAAACCATTTTCCGAAGCAGTTCCTGATGTCAGGCTTAATTCAACCTTAACTCACCCACTAAATTTATGTGCCATTTTTTTATGTGTGTGTGTATATATATATCAACAAGTACAGTATTATATATTTTAGTCATGTCAACACACTACACACACCTGCACATTTAACAAATTTAAAAACTGTACATTTATGATTCTAGACATGTCCATACATCCTCTCCAGTCTGCCACCATCTCTATCTTGAGAGAGATATAACCATCTTTCAATGGTCAAGTCAGTTTCCTGGTCTGTGGTTCCAGATGTTAGGCGCACAAATGATTGGAAATTAACATTTTTGTATCATTAGGTAATATGGCTACTTACTACTATTGTTAAGGGTGATAGTTGATTTCGACTAACATCCCTAAAATATCATAAGAATAGTTTAATTATTTTTTATTAAATCTGTGATGTTAAACAACAACTCACTGAAAAATATCGAAAACTTAACGTTAAGGGTGGAATGAGTCTGGCCTCACATTATGTGGCCCAGAGTACTAATTTGGTATGTGGGCCGAATACAAGTGAACCACAAGTGAACCACATCCTGTCTGAGTCACAGTGCCATGTTTGCCACATCTGGGCCACATTCGGTTCACATGCATTATGCCAGTGCCAATAGAACTCCACCTATGCCAGCTTCAAGCCAGATCTGGGCCAAATCTCACTGCTATGTGGTTTATTTGTAATAATTAGTGTATGTTTCAACAACATTTTTGAGAATACACTACCAAGTGCAATTCATTTTAATAAATGCATATATTAAAGAAGTCAGCTCCATTTTATTGGAGACGTAACTTAACTTAAGAAGAATGCTAATCTGATGGTAGTCACGTAGGTACTGTTTGACTCCCTGATTGTTCTGTCACCGAGCATCTCATTCAGTTCTCTGCAAGAGGCTTCTGTGGTTTGTGGTCAAACTGAGCTGCTCCTCTTAACAGTATTAACACGAGAAAACTTGTGTCACACACACACAATATACAGTACATGCGCTGGAGAACCGCAGCAGTCGTAGGACCAAGTTCTCCCCCAGTGAACCAGATATGCAGAAGATGCATGAGAATCTAAAAGATTAAAGTTGATTATGACCTCTCAAGTTACTTCCATACTGCCACAGATTAACAAAGTTTGTCTGATTTTAGATTAGTACTTGAGATTAAATATGTCTTCAGATTATGCTTAGATTTGTGACAGGGTCTTATGAGATCTGTTTTAAAATAACTCAAGATCTGTTAGTACACGTCCAGCTAAAAGAGAAACAGTGGTCATGCCACAACAGGCCTTAGAGGCACCAGCAGTTGAACATGTTCATGCATAACACTGTGTATGAATGTGTATGAACATATTGAGGTGCTTCTCTGGTACTGCAGAAGCAACTGATCCACACAATTATTTCCTAGTATATACAGTCAATGGTTATTCAAAAAAGCAGTACAGATCCTGGTGGAAAAAATATGATGTGCTAGGGATGGATGGGCAGGTCAGTGAGAGATTCTATTGAAGGCAATAGCTTAAAGGTGCTCATTAAAAAAACAAACAAAAAAAATGAATGTGAGCTGTTCTTTTTGGAGTCTATGAATTCAGTACAAAATTAAAAAATGTGAACTATGAATTTGAAGTAGTTCACTTTTATGTGTATGAACTGAACTGGCGATTGTGTGCTTTTCTCCTCACCACAGGTTTCAGGGTCTAAACCTTTTTACCACAGCTACCTTTGCTGCTAAAGTCCACATCCTGTTTTGCATCTCGTCTTTGTACTTTCAGCTAAGATATTTTTGCTGTATAAAATAGGGTCATGAAATGCATGAATCTGACTAATGGGTGTTACATTATTGTGCCTTTATTGAAAACGTGTCAACATGTGCTGCCAGCTTTTTCAGCTTTTACATTTTTATCATATTGTTAAAAATCAGTAAGAATAAAATCAAATCTTCTTGAGATCAGACCGTTTCGGAGCCTCAGAGAAAGATGGCGGTTGAGGATACCAGCAGCAGGACGACACTGGGACCAGTTGATATTGCGCTGTTACACAGATCCCCAAGTGTGCTCGGTGTTTGTTCATGTGGATCTCTGATCAACAACAGATGTTGTCTGAATAGCAAGAAATTCAGCCTGGTCATAGTAAGGATTATGAACTATACTTATTGTCTCTTTTGCTGAGACAATACGTGGGGTTTTTAGCCTAGCTCAGTCAACCTGTTCTATCAAATGAAATAAATTTTGATTACACCGTGTTTGTCACTAGTAAAATAATGTTTTGATGCTGTTGATGCTGCCTGTTGTTGTTTTCATGGACAAATTGGCAAATGATGGATTTGACTGAGCAATACTAATAATAAAAAAAACTGTTTAGTCCATCTTGGAGACAGCACACATGTAGCTTGGTTTCTCTCTACACAGTCAATGGGTTCTCCTTATTTTTTAATCATACTCTTCCATTCTACACTAATTTCCAATGCAATAATATAATCTAATTATATTTTTATGTACTTTGAATCTATGTCAACGAGAGTAGAACAGTTTCATTCATAGACAGCATAAAGATACACTGCCTGGCCACAAAAAAAAAGTAAATGCAATGAGTAGTTTCTCATTTCTTAAACAACCATGTCTAAAGACACACCCTGTGGTTGTGGGAAAGATGTTGTCTGTTTAAGAAGGGTAGTGGGGAACCATCATCTTTGAGAAACAAATGTGGTTGTAAGAAAAGCATAATTGATCATGATCAGCGATCACTTAAATGTTTGGTGAAATCAAATTGAAGAAAAACAACAGTAGAACTCAGGGCTATGTTTAATAGTGAAAGTAAGAGCATTTGTACACGTACAATGTGAAGGGAACTCAAGGGATTGGGACTGAACAGATGTGTAGCCTTAAGAAAACCACTAATCAGTGAGACTAGAACAGCATAATAAGAACAGCATAGATTTATCACGACTTCAGAGCCTCAGAGAAAGAGCGTGATGATGGCTGAAGACACCAGCAGCAGGATGACACTGGAACCAGTTGGTGTGGAGCCGTTACACAATTCGCCTTTACAGCAACGAACACTGTAACAAGTAGAGCTGCTACTGCAGCCCTTCGTAACTGCGTTATAACCTGCAAGACATGAAGGCAAAATATTTATAACTGCCACCAAGTGTTCAGTTCAGCGACCTTGATTTTTGTGTGCACGTCCCTATATTATATAGAAACATCTGATGTGAGAGAACGACTTACGGCTTGATTTTTCAGAATAGCAACGGTCCTCTGTGATTTCACAAGCTTTGGAGTCTATGCAGGATTTAGGGTCGGCATTCTTGCATGTGTAGCATCTTAGTCCACATGCTACACAAAGACAGAGCACAGCAGCTTGTGACATGTCAGACGCACACAGAGGGTTCACATCCTCATTTTATGACCCAATAATAGAACAAGATTCACAGATGGTTCATAGAAAATGAAAAATGGAGAAAAAAAAAGACATTTGAGTAATTTCTTTCAAGTAAACATCCATTCAAATTCATCAAAAGTAGAAGCATCCCTGATTAACTATTACAAAATTATTTAGAAAATTGCGATTCATGTCGCTGTCAGATGAACAGAGGTCAGAAATGACATGATATGAGCTCATCTCAGGCATAAATAGAGTTCACCTAACAATCATAAAGTGCTTTAGAGACTTGTTCATTACTTCTCGTGGTTTTAGCTTCTTTGAGAACAAACATGAAATCACCGTAAGAAGTCATCAGACATATAATTACAACTACCACAAAGCCAAGATAAGATAAGATAAGATAAGACTTTATTTATCACTGTGGTGAAATTAGGGTGCTACAGCTGCAGGGAACATCAGTGCAAGATACAGAATGATGCAAAATAAATAAAAGGTAGACACAAGAAACTATATAAAAGTATATAAAACTTTACCTTCCTGGCACCACTTCCTTTCTAGCTCTTCTTTATTTTTATTACAGCAACCTGTGAAAGTGTGTAAAAGACGTTCTTACCTCCAGACAGAGTAAGGAACAGGATCAGAGCTCCAAAAAGCTGCATGATGAACTTAAAACGATTAATCAGCCTTGTGGGAGAGAGAGAGAGAGAGAAAGAGACAAAGATCCCTCCAAAGTGAGTCGAATGACACTGGCTCTGGAAGGACGTCTTTATTTATAAGAAGATTAACCCTTTTTAGGAAGGGAGGGAGGGATGGAGGGAGGGTCTAAACCTGTACATTGGGTGTGACACCATATAGAACAAATAACTGTAAGAACTGGTTTCATTAAAAACAATAAAACAATAAAAACAATAAAAGAACTTAACAAAAGCAGAAAAAAAGTGGGTCTCATGCTGGGTTAAAGGACAAGGAATAAAAATATGTTTTAAGACAAGTTTTAAAAATGGACAGTGAGGACGCTTGTCTGATATGAAGTGGTAGGTCATTCCACAAGTTGGGAGCAGCAACAGAGAAAGCTCTGTCCCTTCTGAATCCTTGAATCCTTGAATCCTTCCGTTTAGACCTTGGTACCTCTAGGAGTAGCTGATCAGCTGACCTGAGACACCGAGCAGAAGTGTAAGGGTGGAGAAGATCAGAGTGGTAAGGTGGAGCGAGACCATTTAAGGATTTAAAAGCCAATAAAAGAATCTTAAAGTGAACTCTAAAGTGTCACGCAGCGGTGTTTTGGTTTTGTGTTGTCTCGTCATTTTTATTTTGAAGTTCTAACTCTCCTCTCGTTTCAGGTCACTTGCCCCTCCTCTTGTGTCACCGGTCTGATTGTCTTCCTGAGTCCTGATTGTTTCCACCTGTTCCCCATTACCCTCGTGTGTATATATGGTCTGCGTTTTCCCCTGTCCTGTGCCAGTGTGTCATGTTCGTTGACCAAGTGTGTTCGTGTTCCCTGCTCATGTGTTACTTCGCAATCGATAAGTATTACTGTTTTGTGGTTTGTTCTTTGCCTCGTTTTTTCCCTCTTCGGAGTGGTTTTTTTGTTTGCACTTTGCTTTGAGCCTAGAGACTTTGAATTTTGTTTAATAAAGTATTTTATTTTTGGAAAACCTCTGCATCTGAGTCCAGCCTTTTTCGTACCGGCTTGTCATAAAGTGCACAGGCAGCCAGTGGAGGGAGGCCAAAATGGGAGTTATGTGCTCCCTCTTATGTTCTCCAGTTAAGAGGAGAGCAGCAGCATTTTGGACTAACTGGAGACATGCGAGGGGTGACTGGCTGACCCCTAAATAAAGTGCGATAAAGGCATGGATTACCAATTTGCCGATCCAATTTAAAATCACTGTTCATCTTGAAGCCTAAATTTGAGACTACTGGCCTTACATAGGGTGACAACGGACCCAAATCAACAGGGTAAGTTTCACAGATCACACTAGAACCAAACACCATCACTTCTGTTTTATTTTCAATGACATTTAAAAAGTTTAAGGTCAGGTTTTGATGTCTTCAAGGCACAACAGAAGTGATTTGAGCGAGAAAGCATCCTTCTTCTTTAGTAGCATATATATCTATCGTCTGTGTAACAATGAAAGGAAATGCCATGCTTTCTTAGGATGGACCCCAGAGGCAGTAGACACAGTGAAAAAAGCACAGGATTTAGGGTCGGCGTTCGTGCATGTGTAGCATCTTAGTCCACGCTACACAAAGACAGAGCACAGCAGTTCGTGACATGTCACAAGTACACAGTGGGTTCACATTCTTATTTTTTGACACAGTAATACAACAAGATTCACAGACGGTTTATAGAAAAAAAATGAAAAAGAAGACATTTGAGTCATCTTTTCTAATGTAGTTTCTTACTTTTATTCACTATTCAATAACTATTACATTTGTTTAGCATAAGTGCTGCTTCATATTTTCTGATTTTAGTGACCAGGAGTTATTAGGGTTTTTTGTTTTTGGCAGCAGTGTCCTCCACGACAGGGCTGTTGGTCTGTTCCTTCGGTCTCTTTCTTGTCAAGAAAGCTACATGCTAGCTACATGCTAGCCTGAGGAGCAAAGCAGTTTATTAAATGGTGCCACCACCAGGTCTACACAGATTATGAGGTCATGAACGACGTTTTGACTGGCAGGTAATCAGAAAGATGAGCATAGCTCATAATTATGTGTTATATGATAATGATTTAAAAATAATTAGATTATATATTTATAATGATTAAAAGTAATTATTTTACATATTTTTTTTATTTTTCTTATCTTCCCCCAATTGTCCGAGGCCCCCCTAGCGCCCCCTGGCGGCCCATTTGAAACCACTGGTATAAGCATTTCAAGCATCATAGCATAAGGCTAACAAATGACATTCATTGATGACATGGATACTCTTTGCTCGTTTCTCTTCTTCTTCTTTTTTTTCCTCCTACATATGGCACCTGATGGCTTTGTTCTGTCCATATCTGCGTTTATTTGGCACTCGACACTCAACACTCATTCACGACCAGAAGTCAAGACTAAACAAATTCAAATTGGTGACCACATAATCGTTTGTATTACCTATTATTTGGCCATCTATTTGGGAGAGACCCAGAGGTGAACTGTTCCCCCTGCCCCCCTCCCTTCTCATACACAGCTTCTGTGCACGGCACCTTCTCAGCAAGCAGGAGCGCCTGCAGGGGGCGCCAATTTGCCAATTCTCCACTCAGTGACATGACAGATAATAGGAAACAGCGAAGATTCATTTATTATTTTTTTCCAAGTGGTCTTGCCGCCCCTCATGTGTCATGAAAAAAATGTTCCTAAAACCGCTACTAAGACAAGATAAGATAAAACTGGACTTTATTTATCACCGTGGCGAAATTAGGGTGCTACAGCTGCAGGTGCAAGATACAGAAGGATGCAAAAAAATAGACTAAGGTAGACACAAGAAATTATATAAATGTAAATACGTTATGATACAAAAAATATTTACACATTGCATCAGCTAACCACAAATTGGAAAAAAAAAAAGTTTTCATAACTGTCAAACTATATCTTTACCTTCCTGGCACCACTTTCTATTTTGCTCTTCATAAAATTACAGCAAACAGTGACAGTGTGTAAGCCCAAAGTAAAATACTTCTTACCCCCAGACAGAGTAATAAACAGGATCAGAGCTCTGAAAAGCTTCATCATGAACTATTAATAAACCTTGTGGGAGAGTGTGTGTGTGTGAGAGAGAGAGAGAGAGAGAGAGAGAGAGAGAGCAGTGGGGGAGGAACCCTCCTCTTCAGCTCAACTTTTGTTTCACAGAGCTCCAAATGAGTCGGTTAACACTGGCTCTGGAAGGACGTCTTTATTTATAAGAAGATCAACACTTTTTTAGGAAGGGAGGGTTAGGTTTCATTTTTAAAAGAACATCTGTGTCAAATAAAGGGTCTGTAGATTGACCTAGAGACCCCGGATGATGTCTTCTGACCTGGATGATGTCATCTCTGAGCACCACGCACACCTGCAACTGTCAGCTTGTTTACCTGTAATTTGCTGCATCTTGGTGCCGTAGTCACTCCCATTATATGTATGTACGCTGATCTAATTAACTTCTGAACGAGTACAAATGACACAAAAGTTAGATGGGTGAGTAAACGATTATATTTTACGCTACAAATAAGGTCCAGGTTGTAAAAAAATTTAATTCATCTTTAACTAAGCAAATAGGTACAAGACTCCTATTGGATAATTACTGCATGGTGATTATCTTTCAGCTGGTTATTTAAACCCAACTGATTCAACGTGTAGCTCCTCATTTCTTTAACAACCACGTCTAAAGACACATCCTGTGGTCGTGGAAAAGATGTTAGCCTGTTTGAGAAGGGTCAAATCATTGGCATTGTTGGGATATGAACCTATGGAAGCTCACTATGCATAGCCAGGTTAACCACATGTTTTGTCTTTGTTTCGGAGACAAAGGAAAGCCCTGGTAAACCCCAACTCCCACAATCCTCCAGGTGTGAAAACTGACTCAGCAGTTCACTGGCTGACAGTGGCATGTGACCTCTGAGGTCATCAGGTCATATAAAATGCCCTGCCTGGCCTTTGTTCGCTCTCTTACTCTCTTACCCTCCTACCCTTCCTCAACTCCACACCACCACGTGGAGATCCCCAGCTGCTCGGCTGCAGCTGGGTGCCAAGTAGTCTGCTAACACAAAGCAACTACTCGCAGGCCTATTTTTCCTAACAGCATGCATCATAAAGCCTAAAATAGCATAAAGATTGGACTCTGGAGCAATGGAAGAAGGTCCAGATGAGTCCAGATTTACCCTGTTCCAGAGTGATGGGGGCATCAGGGTAAGAAGAGAGGCAGATGAAGTGATGCAGCCATCATGCCTAGTGTCTACTGTACAAGAATGTGCTATGGGGCAGTGCTATGATCTGAGTTGCTGCAGTTGCTCAGGTCTAGGTTCAGCAACATTATGTTGACCAAGGTCAGCTGACTACCTGAATATACTGAATGAGCAGGTTATTCCATCAATGGATCATATTCCAAGATGACAATGTCAGGATTCATAGGGCTCAGACTGTGAAAGAGTGGTTCAGGGAGCATGAGACATCATTTTCACACATGGATTAGCCACCACAGAGTCCAGACCTTAACCCCATTGAGAATCTTTGCAATGTGCTGGAGAAGGCTTTGAGCAGTGGTCAGACTCTCCATCATCTCATCTCCATCGACACATCATAAAATGCATCTAGTGAATGCAGCATTGGATGGAAATAAATCTTGTGACATTGCAGAAGTTTATCAAAACAATGCCACAGCAGAGAGCTTTAGGTCTGTAATCAAACGTAAAGGTGGTCCAACAAAATATTAGAGTGTGGCAGGCAGTGTATTTCTAAAATTATTTACTTTGGCGCCATCTTGTCACCATTTGGTGGTAGTGACTTTTTAAAAGTAGCAGCCTTTATGCTACAGCAAAAGAGTTGCTGTGTAACTGACCAAGCATTAGGTTGAAAATGTCAGTTTCAGACAAAAATAATGACAGAATTGAAATTTATTACTGTATTATGTCATTCATTGTTTTGTTAAAATTGCATTCTACTTTCTGCTTTGTTCCTTGAATGAATGAAGACTATGTGATATGAGTGAAAGTTACTACTACTACTACTAAAGTGACCTTGTGTATAATGGAAACTTGAATAATCTTGCTGAAATGACAGAATTCATTTTGCTTGTTCAGCTTTTCATTTAAACTCCCAAAATAGCACAATTTACTTAAAGTTAAAAAGTCACCTGGCATACAACAGGTCCTCTATCAAAAACTCAGATGTGGGTATGAATGAGAGTCAATTCACATTACAGATCGTATTTGTATTTACCTCATGTATTTAACACAAAAGGAAATATATATATATATATATATATATATATATATATATATGTATTTTTTTTAAATGTGAGCAATATTTTCAATTCCAGAGAGCCAAAATGTACATCTTATACAAAAAAATATATATATTTTGCAACGAAACATTTCTTGCTAAAACACATAAGTGCACGTCCTGTGTATCAAATTTAAACTGAATTTATCACAGAGCCTCAGAGAAAGAGCGTGATGATGGCTGAAGACACCAGCAGCAGGACGACACTGGGACCAGTGGGCGTGGAGCCGTTACACAAGTTGCCTTCACAGCAATCCATAGCGCCACCACATAAAATGCTGGTCTGGCAGCCCTTCGTAACTGCATAATAACCTGCAAGACATAAAGGCAACATTTACAACAGTCACCAAGTGTTCAGTTCAGCAACTTTTTTGTGTGCACATATTATATAGAAACATCTGATGTGAGAGAACGACTTACCCTCTGCTTTGAGAGAAAAGCAACGGTTGAAGATGACAGCACACGATTTGGTGTCTGTGCAGGACTTGGGGTCAGTGGCCGTGCATGTGTAGCATCTTAGTGCGCATGCTACACAAACACATAGAGCACAACAACTTGTGACATGTTAGAATTAGACAGCGGGTTCACATCCTCATTTTTGATCCAATAAGGGAACAAGATTCATAGATGGTTCAAAGAAAAACCACCAGTAAACCAGAAAGCAGAAACCATTGTTATTTCTTTCAAGTAAACATACATTCAGATTCAATAAAAGCAGGAGAATCCGTGATTAACTATTTTATACAACATTTACAAAATTATTTAGAAAGTCCACATTGTGTTACATTTCATGTCGCTGTCAGATGAACAGAGGTTGGAAATGACGTGTGATATGAACTCATCTCAGGCACAAAAAGAGTTCACCTAACAATTATAAAGTGCTCTGTTTAGGAACGTTTAAGAATGTTCATTACTTCTTTTGGTTTCATTTTAGCTTCTTTGAGGACAAACAGGAAACCACCATAAGAAGTCATCTAACATATAATTACAACTACCAAAAAGCCACAAACTTTTACCAAGAGATGATGTACTTAACAAACAATACATAATCCATCGAAAAGTTATTTATTTTCAAAACTATCAAATTACCCTCCTGGCACTGCTTCCTTTCTGGTACTTCTTCAAATAAAAACAACTAGTGAAAGTATGTAAGCTCAAAGTAAAAGACGTTCTTACCTCCAGACAGAGTAATGAACAGGATCAGAGCTCCGAAAAGCTGCATCATGAACTCAAACTGTTAATCAGCCTTGTTGGAGAGAGAGAGAGACGGCAGTGGCAGAGAAACCTTCCTCTTCAGCTCAACTTTTGTGTCTGCCAGAACTTGATCATTTGCATTTCCTCACAAAGATTCCTCCCATGTGAGTCGAATAACACTGGCTCGGGAGGGACCTCATTATTTCCAAAGAAAACCCTTAACCCTTTTTAGGAAGGAACGGAGGGCCTAATCCCGTGCATTTCCTATTACACCATTGTAGAACAAATAATCATTTAAAAAAAATATCAAATAAGGGACAAAATAAAATAAATGAGCTTTTGAGTCTGTTTTACTTAACAATAAAAAACTTCTTTATTACAAAAACATTTTTATTTTACATCCCTTTTCATGAATTTACCAGTTAGTTCATGTTTTCTAAAGTGACAGTGATAAAAATCAAAGAGGTAAAAGGTCAAGACGAGAAGTCAGAGAACAAAATAGGAAGGAACCAGATGAAAAACAGCCTGACTTTCTGCTGATGCCAGTATTTACTAAAAATAAATCTTTGTCTGACAACATTTGTCTCCAGTTGCTGTGATGACGCACGATCCATTAAAAGCAATTACTTTCCTCACCATTTCTGTTGCAAAATGACATCACATTTCCCTGTAAAAAACAAAGAAACATCCCTCACTTATAACCTCCTCCCTTAAACTGTTGGTTCACATATTTTAAACGGTTCATTCATATTATCTGAAACCACTGAAGATGATCTTAGGTAAATAAAAATAAGCAAATATTAAAAACTATTTACCCCATTTCACTCAACTCTTTTGGATTTATTTATTCTTAAACTACACATATTGGCAATTAAAGAAGAAAACAGGAAAGGGACTTTTTTTGTTAAATCATGTGTCATTACATATATTTGATTTTTAGTTTTTCAAAAGATATTTAGAACTTAAAAGTTTCATATTTAGAACTTTTGTTTAGGTATTTCAAATCTATGTCAAGGAGTGTATAACTTATTGATTTGCTTGTGAATTGTTTTAAAACAGTTTCAGCCACGGACAGCATTATACAGTCTGTGGGTTTTACCCTGTGCACACCGGAACAATCAAGTCTCAAAATAGAAGCATGACAGAATAACGGAACTAAACGCGATGCAAACAGCTGGAGATGTTTTTTTTTTTTTCAAACCCTTCACTTGAGTTTTACCACTAGATCATATCATGGTCCATAGTTAAACTCAAACGGTTTCATAATGCTTTGGTGGCTCAGTTTACATCTGCAGTTATGTCTCTGAAAATAAAAATGAGAACTCTTTCAGGAAAAGAAATGAGATTAAGTCTTTCTTGCCTTACGTTATGGGCAGGTTTGCAAACACATGAGCATTGACCCCAAAACAAAACAACAACAACAACAAAAAAAAGGTTTTATCAGTAGCGTTTCCTGTCGTTGACGTTGGCAGCGTCATTTACGCGCCAGTGTGACGTCATACATGCGCCGCTATGTTTTGAAAAACCGGGAGAGCTGCTGCTAAATCTTTGTACTGTTTTATTTATATGCACACACATGTCTGTACGTGTTTGGAGGATGGATCTGATATGAAACAGAAGTGAAAGATGCCGAAGTCTCTGAAAAAGTCCTGCACCACTCAGACCTCCATTAGCAGGTACTTTGGAGGACTGAGCAGCAGCAGCAGCTTTGCCTCCAGCACTCAGGGTGACATTAATCCTGCTCAGCACAAGCTTTCAAGAGGCAAGGTGAGGTGTGCTTCATCGAATATGTCACTGACACACATCGGTACTCAATGCAAAATGCTAATTATTATTTTGTCCTGCAGCAGAAACTTTCCTCTGATGATGAATTTGGATTGCCAAGAAAACGAGCTAAGCTTTCTCATGCAGACCAGGAGCTGGAGGATTTGGAGTGTGAGCCTGCAACATGCCAGAGCACAAAAGGTGCAGATACCAAATCCACTTCACCTCTTTCCAGTTTCCAGAAGCATGATATTACTTTAAGCATGTTTTTTGTGGTTTGGGATGAGATGATCCTGCACACGACGCATTAAAGGTTTAGACGTGGAGTTTTAACTGACATGACAGGATCTTTGTCCTCTCTCTTCAGAGTCGAAGCTAACGTCGAGCAGAGGAGGAGGAGGAGGAGGAGGAGGAGGCAGCCTCAGCTCCTCCACCCTGGAGAAGCTGAGAGGCTTCACCTGCGCCTCTGATCCCAGCGTCAGTCACGGCGACTCTCAGAAAGAGTCAAAGGCAGATGGCGCCAGCAGGAAAATCTCTGGTCTCGGCAGCAGCTCTTGGCCTCCTGGTGATGTTCCAGATCAACATGGGATTACAAACAGGCTGCAGCAAGTAGAGGAGGAGGGTGAGGATGAAGAGGAGGATTCTGGCTTGGCTGCCACAAAAGAGGTATCCCACGAAAGATGCTTACTACATTGGTACATCACCTTCAACAGAGGGTGTTTAGGGCAGCAGGTTAGATGAATGTTTAAGCACTCGTGGTGGCAAGCATCTCACATATGAGCTCATCTTAGAGGCCAGGTGAAATGTCAAGCTCACCATGTAGGACTGATGATATATTATACATGCGAGTTGCCTGTGAGGAGAAAAGGGAGAACTGATTGCTCTTGAGGAAACTGATATGGTAAATATGGTTATTTTTTTTCTTTAGACTGGTTTCCACTTGTCTCAGTTTGCAAAGTCAGGAGGAGGAGGAGGGGGAAGAGGTGGAAGAAGAGGAGGAAGAGGAGGAAGAAGCAGCAGCCCTCCTTCAGACTCTAGCGTCCCATCCAAACGCACTAAGAGCATCTACACTCCACTGGAGCAGCAGGTCATCCAGCTGAAACAGCAGCATAAGGACGCCTTGCTGGCTGTGGAGTGTGGTTACAAGTACAGGTTCTTTGGAGAGGATGCAGAGGTGAGAGCTGAGAAATGTGAAATGCACAAGCGCTGCTTTTCCAGAATGAACAAACGTAAGCATTGCTTCAGTTTTTCAAAGGGAGAAATTTGATCTTTAAGAACCTGAGCCTGATGTTTGTGCGTGTGAACAGATCGCTGCAAAGGAGCTGAACATCGTCTGTCACCTGGATCATAACTTCATGACGTGCAGCATCCCCACGCACCGCCTCTTTGTTCATGTCAGGCGGCTGGTGTCTCACGGGCACAAGGTGTGAAATGTATCTCGGATGTGGTTCCCGTTTACAACTCTGTTTAGAGTTCTTTCTCATCTCCGTATTATTATTCTAGGTTGGCGTGGTTAAACAGACGGAGACCTCTGCCATCAAGGCCTCAGGAGCCAACAGGAACGCTCTCTTCACTCGTCAGCTCACTGCCCTGTACACCAAGTCCACTCTGGTGGGAGAGGGTATCCTTACAGTCAGTGAATTGATGTGTGTCCTTTGAAAGAAGTAGAAGAAAATCCCTGTTTGTCTTTAGCCTTGACGGTTGTTGTTTTGAGACGTCAACCCGGTGTGCAGACTCCGGGATGTGGAGGAGGGCGGCTGTGGTGACGTGGTGCTGGACCCTCCGGACAGTTTCCTGCTGTGTCTCAGTGAGAACTGGGACAAACTGAAGAAGCAGCTCACCGTAGGGCTGGTGGTGAGTACGACATCTGTTCATTATAAACTTGCCTTTTATTCAGGTTTGAGCAGCTTACTAATTATAGATAGATAGATAGATAGATAGATAGATAGATAGATAGATAGATAGATAGATAGATAGATAGATAGATTATTCCGAGGGAGATTTTTAATACTTTACTCTGCAGGTTGACGTAATAATTGGATATGTCTTGATTAATTTGTCTTAATTTGTCTGCCCCGATCCATTCTTAATCTAATCTTTAACTCTGCAATGCATTAAGAAAAGAAATACGTCTAAACTGTTCCTTAGAGATGAGAAATTATTCTAGAGTGATTAAATAATAATCAAATTATTATGGTATTGGTGGTTAAGAGGTAAAAATCTAGATTATTAAGTATTTCTTTTGGGAAGTAGATGAATAACAGCAACCCACAGTACCACACAGTCATGATAATAGTGCAGCCAAAACTACGTCTTTGACATAATCTGATTTAGAAAAACATATCCACATAAAATGTAGTGTTAATTATCAATAAAACCTGTAACGTGAACCTATGGTTTTATAGAAACATGCAAAATTCAGACATAGGTGTCAAACACCACAAGAGAAATAATAAATTCATGTGTTTGTGTGTGTGTTTAGGCGGTTCAACCCAGCACAGGAGACGTGTTACTGGACTGTTTCCCTGATGGCCCCTCTCGGTCTGAGCTGGAGAGCCGTGTCCTAAAGATCAACCCCGTGGAGATCCTTGTTCCCTCCGACCTCTCCGAACAAACTGACAGACTCCTGCACAGCATCGCCAATGCCAGGTAATCTGCTCTCAGGCCACTAGGGGGCAACACACGCTCATTTACCGCACAGCGCTACAGTAGTCAGGTGCTGGGCTTATCCGTGCGTTTGCAAAACTGTGTGCATTTCATTCCAAGGGATTGCGTTTAGATTTCCCCAGGCGGGTAGACGGTTTGAATCGGTCTGGGTGAGGAGATCAATAAGAGCTCATGGAGTGGTGATGTGATATTGGTTCTCAGCATACCTGGGTTTCACCTGAGGAACAAACAGGGTTTATCAGCCAATAAACAGGATCACTTACCTAAACAGATGATTTTATGATGTATACTTTATTAAGATAAATATTTAGTTAGATTTTGTGAAGTAGCACAGTAAAGGTTAAGGTTAGACTTAAACACAGTTCAGTTGGTCGAATCAGTCTGTTGGAGAAAACTGAATAAAAAAGTTGAATAAAGGTTTGGGATAATTACAGTTACCGAGTGGCTTAACCGTTAATAAATGCATCTGTGAGCCATTTGAACTGAATGATATAAAATCTGGCTCCTCTTTTTGTACTTTTTGTACTCTTCATCCGCTGCGGGGAAACACTGTCCACAGAATCACAAAGGGGTCATTTAAAATCTCTGTGAAAAGTCAGACTGCCGAGGGCTCATGTTGGCGTCGGATAAACTTTAATGGTCATTATGAACGAAATTACTGCATCAAGCACAACGGGTTTTAATGTTCACACTGGCATGCGTCTGTAATTTTACTCTTATGTTGCCATTCACCACAATGAATCTATCAGTCCTGGTTAATGTGGCAACACTTGTAGTTAAAATACTAAAAGTGAAAAGACAGACTGGTTTTATTAAAATAAAATCAAGCAATAGTCGACCTTTTTTCATCATTCTGTGAGTCGACTTTTTTTGCAAACAGCAGAGCACAGAGGACGTATGCATCTCGTCGCCTGCAGCTCTTCATCTAACAGCTCACTGTGGCTGCTCCTTGCTCCATTGACTCCCTGCAACACTTCAAATTGAGCTGCTGTGATAAAAAATCCAACTACGACTCTATTATCTATATATAGTAGATGTCTACTCATGTTTTTCCAGTTAAATGCTTTTAATGTGAAGCTGCAGCAGCAGGAAATGTTCTCGCATTAGCAGCAATCTCTGAGCCCATCAGCTATCATCTGATGACAATTGTGCATTCATACCCAGATATCTGTTGAGACCACATTAGCTGCAACTTAATACAGCATTTATTCTGGTAATGTCGCTACAGGCATCAGTTCATAACAATGAAAGATCATAGAGATTGACACTTTTAAAAGACAGATCAGTATTTACAGTCAAGCTAACGCTCTCAGTTTAAATCATCCTTGCGCTGCTATTAACATAAATGCTAAGCTGCTCGTCTGATTCAAAGAAAACTTCCATGCAGCGCTTACAGTCTGACGCACAAAAAGTTTGTGCTTTGTTCACTGGCTGACTAACCGCTCAGCCGGCGTCTCTGACGTTGAACTGACGTACTCTCAACAAACCTGTTGCCTCCCGTCGCAGCAGCAAGCGGCTCGTCTTTGCTGACAGTCTGGAGCCAGCGTGTTCACACCAGTGGGGATGGGATCCTCTGGAGCCCGCCCGTGATTGCATTATGCTGTGAAAATGAAACGAGATAGTGGGAGGGAGAGGAGAGGATTAGATTAGAAGGGGATGGATGGATAAATGGGAGAGAGGTCTGTTACTTTCTGTCTGTTTTTTCTTTGACTACTTGACAGCACACATTTTGAATCATTCCTTTTTTCTCTTTCCGGTGGCTATTCTCCCTCCCTTTTTTACTTCTATCCACAAAATTGTGTTCATTTGTATTCATTCCTTCCTTTTTTTTATCCCTCTCTGCCTCCTTTTTTCAGTGATTACAGAGTAGACGGGCTTGCAAAGGCCAGTTCAATTATTGCATTTGAACAGCGCTGCTCTCTAGCGCTGTGCTCATCAGAGATGAGACCCTTCTCAATTTGCCGCCCTGTATCATGCAAATACAGGACGGCTTTGTCCTCTCAGCTCAGATGGACATTCACAGACAATACACGGCTATTCCAGACCCATCACAGATCAATACTATTGTCAATTTTCCAAGATATTTTTCTTGGTGAATATTTCTTTTCCTTGGTTTTAATTAATTACACCGAGAGGAAGAAAATGCAGAATAGATCCTGAAAAAGCAGTCTTGATGGATGTCGGCACTGACACTTGTTAAATGTTAATGTGGCTGCAACCCATTAAGACACAAAGCAAGACCCACACAGGTGAAGATTTAAAATGGGATTTTCTCGGCCGCTTACGTTCTCTCAACGGCGTCTGTGTCTCTGGGGTGGGCTGACGAGATGGGACCCCCTGGCAACAGGATTTGTGTCCATGGAGCTGCTGGTAATGAGTCCCTGTGAGGTTGGCTGTAGCTAGGTGAAGTATTAGTTTTTTTACTTACCCAAAGCCTGAGTCATGAGTCAGAATAAGAGCATGACTGAAAAGCTCACAGGGTGATGCTGCCAACCTGAATGCTGTTGCTTCTCTGATGATTTTAAGTCGACTACTGGCACAAAGCTACGCATCACCTCTGCAGATCCTGGTATGGTGGCAGGAGTATTTCAGGCATCCTCAGATAGATGAGTACAAAACACAAATCATTTGCTTTTGGTTTTTTAAATAGTGTATGTAGACTTCACTAGCCCCTCACAGAGGTTTGTATTCACCCCACAGCAATAGATAATAATCAAAGCCCTTAATCTGTTGAGCACATTGACCTGTGATCTCTGGGTCGCTACCTGTCAGACCTTAACCTTTAGCTTTCCTGCCTTTGACTGATTGTCACTATCACGTCGCTCTGTGCATTTGCATGAACTTGAAACACACTTTCCCATTTGCCTGTAGTGGAGTCTCGCCACGGAGATATATTGGTTTCATTTGCCCTGATTTCAAGACATCTTCACGCTTCGGGAGAGTGCAATCTAAGTGCGTGCCCCCAGTGCGGAAAAGGACATTTCTCCTTCTGGAAAATGTGTCAATGCCACTCGCTGGTAATGCTTTGAAAATCGTGGATAGCAGATTTAGTGGACTATTCAGAGGAATGGGGATACAGTACTACTGGCCATGTAGGTGGCCAAGTCAAAGAGTCAAAACAACGTTCCTCCAGAACCGTGGAGCTACATGCAGACAGATAGGACTAAGAACAATACAAGTGACTGGGCATAAAGTGCAAGCTTATGCAGACAATTGAAAGCAGTGCAAAGAACACGAAACAGTGCAAAGTCCAATACAGACAGTGTAAAACATCTGTGAGGTCAATGTACGATGAGACTTGAGTCCAGAATAATGTATTCCAAGAACTATTGCAGAAATAGCTTAGAAATGTTGTCATTTCATCGTCCTCAGAAGATGAATCCTAAAGACGTTTTATCTAGTGCAACCGTGAGCTTGACGTTTGTGGTTTTCGGTGATAGATTACTGCGTTTAAGAATTAGTAAATTGTTACGACATTGTAGTGGTCCCTAACTTTCTTCTCGTGCACCATCAGGCCACCTTAGCAAATACCAGAATGCTAACCAACTAGGGATGGGCGATGTGGACTAAAACATTTCTCCCGATTTCTGGTACTGATCACGGTCCCTTCATGCCTAGTGTCGCAAATTCGCAACGCACTGTTTCCGTTCAGACTGCAGCCAAAATAACGCATGTGATACTCCAATGTCGGTTTGTGCACGTTCAAAAAAATCCTAGGAACCTTTTGCAAGCACTAACCGGCAGGAGTGATAAGCAAAAACACAAACACAAATATTTCATTTCTTTATAACCAACACGATGAACGCTGTGACCTTTTTCACCTTCTAAATGTTCGCAAAGATGCAGCTTGTGTTGAGTTATGTTTAGAGCCCAAACCCCATGGCATCCAGCTTTGTGGTTTAATTTCAGTCTAAAAGTGTTAAAACTCACATCATCAATGCAGGGCGCTGTAAGGGGTTTTAAAAGAAATGCTACATTGCAGCCCTGTCCCTGGATCAATAAATGTGATTGTCGCTGTTCTTGTGAATCTCATAATATGGTTGAATTGACTGGTAAAATGATTAATGCAGTCCTTTGCACAATACGCCATCTATTGATTACTTTCATAGAACCTTTGTTCCTGGTACGACCAGTGACTCAAGTGAAATATTATGATTATTCCGTGTGTGTGTGTGTTTGTGTATGGGCATTAGGAAACGGAAGAAAGAAAATGCTCCAGCACTGCGTCCAAAGCCACGTGTTTGCCTTGGTTGCCCTGGCAACAACAGAGGAGATAAAGCAACCGAGTCCTTGAAAGCAGCAATGCCGAGAGCGTGAATGCAGCAGTAGGGAGATGCGATTGAGCACCGGGGGGAGATGCAGCGTGTTTTTATGTGTGCGACTGGAGGACACGGTGTGTGCACGTGTGTCCATGGAGTCTAAATGAACAAAGGGATGACTGAACACACACACACACACACAGTCCCGCTCTGTCCAATGTTTCTCACAGGAAGGAAGATGATCGGATATGAGCCGTGTTTCCATCATCTGTCTGTCTGTACAGTCACAAGCGCCACTGACGTCTTACATCTGTGCGAACAAATAATCTTGACTGCTGTTATTCTCTTCCAGTGCTCAGGCTGATGACCGGGTGCGGGTTGAAAAAAGGGACAGCGCTCAGTTTGAGTTCGCCTCCGCAATGAACTCGGTCACCAAGTTCTACTGCCACGCCCAGGAGAAAGGTGCGCAGGCGTTTGATGCCACTTGTACGGCGTGTTTTCTCTTCCACTCTTTTACTCCGTTTCCCCTCAGCTACTCATATCCTGTCACTGAGAGCGGCAGTCTGAGGAGAGGGCCCCTGACTCACGGCTGTGTTTTAACGTTGAAAATGTGACGTGTCTGCGCCCTTCAGGCTCCCGCTCTCTGTCGAGCGTCGCCTCCTTAGAGAGCCCGGTGATCTGCTGTCTGGCGCCGCTCATCCAGTACCTCCAAGAATTCAACTTGGAGAGAGTTCTTCGGAGCGAGAGGTACACGAAAACAAACGCGCAGCACGTAGCAACACGAGCTGCAAGGGTGATTATCTAGTGTTCCCACTGGCTGCTGAAATCCTCCGAGATTAGTCAAGTAGTCAACAGACAGAGGATTAATAGTCAAATATTTTGACAAGTTAATAATTACCACCTTTTAAAAATGAAAGACTGTGCTCCTTTTCTGTGTTTTACACCGTTGTAAACTGAATTTCTGAGCTGTGCACTAATAAAAAGAGGACATTTTAAGTTGTTACCTTAGATTTTGGGAAGTTTTTTTCTTGTTATTTAGATTTTTTTCTGTGATTAGAGTTGATTTAGTCTAGAAAAAGGAGTTTTCATCATCCCAGGAGAAAATGTTGATCATTTGATCGCACAGATGTGTTTTAAAAGTATTTTTTTGTCGCTCCATGCAGCTCATTCCAGCGTCTGTCCTGTCAGTCGGAGGGTTTGGTCCTCAACGCTGCCACTCTGAGGAACCTGGAAATACTCAGCAATCAGGTAAATGCGCTGGCGGCTATTACCGCTCGTCAAGCATAATGATAATAAATGGTTTACAAGTCCCCATACCGCATGTATCTAGTGCATACTGCTGAGCAATGCCGAACAAAAACATCTGTGCATGCAAATCTACCTTCGGCTTTGGCCTTTGACGGTTTGTCTCATTTATATCATGCAGGCCTGAACATCAGCGCTGCAACGCATTCGAACATTTTCCTTTCAAAGAGTATTAGTGTAATAGTATGTTTTACAAAGCTGAGACAAATCCTTTACTACACAGTTGGAACATTTGGCCGTAAGCACAATGCAATGCACGAGCTGAACGCTGTTTACTCTCTCTCTAGCTGTTGCAGGATTTTAAAGGTCAAAAAGTGACCTGCTTTGCTTTTATGTCTGAGATAAATCAAGTCCAGTTGTAATCACGTACAGTTCATGTCCTAATTCTTCCGCTCCTGCTAATGCATGTTGATGATAATTTACTGTACATGTGCAGGAATTACTTTTTGTCATGCGTTCAGCACCTGCCAGCTCCTGCAGCTGTCCAGCTACAGATGTCATGCAGGCAGATAGATAGAATATCCCGTAGAATTTTTTTGTTTATTAATTGCCAAAACATTGTTAATGCACAGCCTAAAGAAATCAGTTTGCACTCATAGTTTGCATTTAACTTCCACAAAGGCCGTGTCTTTGTGCGGGTGACACACTCAAAAGTTCAGCATGACTCTGCTCCTGCAGCGTGCAGCGTCATGCATGGACTTCAAACTCAGTCGAGCCCTCTTTTCCCAGACGCTCGTAGCTCACAGTGACGTTCACGTGAGCTGTGTTTCTTCCATCGCAGACAGACGGTAGCGTGAAGGGGAGCCTATTGTGGGTGCTGGACCACACTCGCACTCCGTTCGGGAGGAGACTGATGAGGAAGTGGGTGAGCCAGCCGCTCACGGACCCGCAGTGAGTACATAGTGCCCTCTGAACTCTGACCTCTGATGAAGCGCGGCTGTCAGCACTGATTCAGCTTCATTGTCTGTTCATGTCATTTAGCTTCACAGCGTGAATGGAGGTCTGGATCACATCAAGGGAGGGTCCTTTCCTCAAATTAGGCCTCTCAGGCTGTGCTTATGACTCTAATATGTCACATGGGATGACAGATGTGATTGTGGAGGAGGATAAAAACTATCGACCTGTTAGATTTGGGATAAATTACAGAGCAACTCTAGCAGAAAGTTGCTTTGGAGGTGAATAAAAACAGAGGCTGTCATTTATAATCGTCCAGTCCTCTCTGTGCTGTGTCCACGTATCCAGTGTGTCAGTATTTTCCCTCCCTCCTCCACCGTGCAGGGATTACGACGGTGGATTGGGAACTGCTTTCAGATTATACAGATAGCGCAGAATTTCGGCATGAATAACACCAGATTACACCCAGGCACGTTAATTCCAAGACGCAGCTCGTGACACGGACACTCGTGCACATGCGTGCGCGCACGCAGACACACAAAATATATACATTCATGACCGAGTCTGCCGATGATTTACAGTTTGTTGCATCACTGAGCTTGTTATGATCTGTTATTTTTTTTCCTTTTCAGTAGTTTTTTCTGGTGCTTTATTCTCACTGAGAGGGTTTACGTCATGTGTCTTTAATAGAAGACTTTAATAGGTGGTTAGATAGTCAGCTCTTCAAACACTTTCATACTTGACTGAGCTTTGAGCTTGATCTCCTCTCCACTACTCTCCTCATCTTCCCTCCCCTGCTTCCTCCTCTCCTCTCCTCCACTTCCTCTCCTCTCTACTTCCCTTCCTCAACATCTTGTCCACTATTCTCCTCTCTAATCCTCCTCTCCTCTCCTCTCCTCTCCTCTCCTCTCCTCTCCTCTCCTCTCCTCTCCTCTCCTCTCCTCTCCTCTCCTCCTATTGATCTGAAGTAGAAGAAAAGTTAGAAAGAATTCAGTGTAAAATTAGCAACTGTAGATTGAAATCACCTTTCTGGAAAAACATTTATTTCCATCAAGACTTGATTCAGTTCTCCAAATGGAGTTGGATGTTTCTCTTCCTGGCTTTCTCCCTAATTTCTGCACCTCTCTCTTTCTCTTCTTTCTTCTGTGAACCCACAGATCTATCTCAGCGAGGCAGGATGCTGTGCAGGAACTCTTGGGGTCGGACTCTGTAACTTTAACTTCCATCAGGTCGTTGCTGTCACATCTGCCCGACCTGGAGAGAGGAATCTGTAGCATTTACCACAAAAAGGTACCAGGACACACGTCTCTTTAACAACCATGGCCGTCTTTCCCGTCAGACACGACCGCTTCGGACTCGTTATCTCGGATGTGTGGGTGCAGGGACACGTTTAAAACTAATGTGACACAAGAGGCAAAAAGCAGAACCCTCTTTTCTTGTCGTTTTGCATAAAAGTGAAAGCACGGACAGTTTTCTTTGTCTTTCTCTCGCCCCGTTTGTCTCTCTCTCTCCTTTTTATGGCGTGCTTCTTGATTAACAACGGGGAGCAGTCGCCTCAGTGGCACTTGCCTGATTGTCTGACACAGTCTCATTTCCCATCGGGCCCATTTTTGAAATGTCAAAAGGCTGGATTCTGTGTGTGTGTTTTGTGCAGAAGTGAGAGAGCCGCCTTGGTCTGAGCTTGATGTCTTGTTTCATGTTCAACTTACCGACTCCTTCATCTATTGTTAAAAGAAAATGATCAAATGTCATTGAACACACACACACACATACATACGCACACACACACAGCAGACGTACAGAGCGGCCTTAATTGTCATTGCGCCCATCTGTAGATAAATGGGCCTGTGTGTAATGGCCTGTGTCTCTATGGCTCCATTGACATAATGGGAGGGAGGACATGCTTACAGTCTCCGGTTGCTGTCTGTTTGGGTTCATAGCTGAGCGACACGGGGGAGCGTTAAAACTGCAGCGTGTGATTAATACCATAAACCACTGTCAGTGTGACCCTCATTAACCCGAGGCTCACGACTTGGTGAAATACAGAAACACTCCTAATGGCAATGTGATGGAAATATATAAAATTTAATTTACCTCCCTACCTTCTGAAATATTTCCATCCAGGGAAATCATTAAGTTGATTTCACATGAAGTTATCGACACTTTTTTTTTAAAGCCACCTCATCGATCTGGAGGAAACATAAAACAGGAGCTGCTATCAACTTATTGACAGCTGTGTTTTTTTTATATAATGGGGCTTGTCAGCAATTACCAAAAGAGTGGGAAATGAAGCTTAAAATAAAACACTGCTACACACTAATAACTGCGTTTTCTTGCTGCGGTGTTGCGAAGACTTGCTCCTGATAATGAGCGGTGTTACGGAGAGCGCCTGGCTGTAATAGATGGTCGCTCTCTAAGCTCGGCTGCCACATCCAGCGCGGATGAAATTTAGTGATGTAATCTCGCTGGTTTACAGAATCCCCCAGTCACACATCACGCACACAAAAATCTAACAAACACACAAAGAGAATTTGTATTATTTATTTATTTTGAGAATAAAGAAGATATATCTTACGAATGAACATTTCATCATCTGCCCCTCGTGTTCCCTCTGAGATTCTTCTGATCGCTCACCCATAAATGCCCCATCTGACGTCATGCGTATCGATGCGTGTCTGCTCGTATGTGTGTGTGTTCCAGTCTTCCACGCAGGAGTTCTACCTCATTAGCAGCAGCCTTTCTCGCCTGGGGCTGGAACTGGAGGCCTTGCTCCCGGCCGTCAAGTCACAGATCGGCTCGACGCTGCTCCAAAGCATCTTGCTGGACACTCCTGACCTGCTGCTTCCGGCTCACAGCTTCCTCAAGGTGCTCAATGAAAAGGCGGCAAAGTGAGTATCAGGCCGCGCGAGGAGGAGGTAAAATATACACCGATCAGCCACAACATTAAAACCACTGACAGGAGAAGTAAATAACGAGAACAACTACAAAAAAAAACATGAAGAGCAGCACGAGGTGTTGACCTGGCCTCCAAATTCACTAGATCCCAAACTGATCAAGTATCTGTGGGATCCTTCCCTTCAACCCATAGGACCCAAAGACCCCCACTAACAACATTCAGTTACCAGACACCACAGGACACCCTCAGAAGGCCCATGTCCAAAACGACTGTTTGGAGGCACAATATTAGGAAGGTGGTCATAATGTTATGCCTGATTGGTGTATGTAAATAACTCTAGAATCATTTTTTCCACTTATTGTTCAGCGTGAAAGATATGATCTAATCTTTTTTTAATTTCAATTTTTTGGTAATCTTCCTCATCATAATATTTCAGATACGAGTGTCAGCAGACTTCATATTTTAAGAGCTTGTTGGTCAAGAACTGAATATCATTTTAACTGGCACACTCTAAACATGCACATGCCTTTGGTAAATATATTGCATAATTTAAAATGCACAAATATATTTACAGAAGCATTATAATGCCCGACAGTTCTCTTCTCAGATAGATTCTATTCAGATTTGTTGATAATCTCCCTCAGTATCAGTTGTTAGCCTGGTGCATAGCTCCAGAAACAAATCCTCCAGGCTGAAATTAAGCCCTTATGTCCATAAGGAGTTTCATAAATGACTAATGTGAATCAGAAAAACCCACCACAGTACCACAAAACTGGGCTCAGAAAGAGTGCAAGATCCAGCTCAGTGGGTGATGATAGATGCCTGCTGTCACTCCACATAATCTATGATCAACAGTTGGCACGAGTATCAGAGTGAAGGACACGTCTAGTGACACATGGATGATTTCTTTTTCTCAGTTTTCACTCCAAAGGGTCAGTCTGACCAACAGGCTCATGTCCTTCGATTTTTATCTGCGATTCTGAGGATGCGTGGATGGTGGTGTGATATGTTGCCTGCCAGCTGTCCCTCATCTTTAACTGTGCGTCTGTGCAGGTCGGGGAATAAGACGGAGCTCTTCTCAGATCTGTCCGGGTTCCCGGTGCTGCAGGAAAGAACGGCGCAGATCCAGGCCGTCCTCGATGAGATTCAAGACCACCGCAAGGACGTCCGACTGGCGCTGAAGGCACCCGCCCTCGACTACACGTCCGTGTCTGGACAGGAGGTACCGTCTGTGTGTGTGTGTTTAAAAAGCCAATGAGTGAATGGAAGGTGGGAGGAGATTGATGGCCACGCGGGCGGAAAACACAGTGACCATCTGATGTCTTTGTGTGTCCGTTTTAATCAAGAGTGACACATTATTTAGCCTCTCTGCTTTGCTCGTATTCATCCACGTCTCGCTCCTCCTCTTCCTCCTCCTCTGCCCTCAGTTTCTGATTGAGGTGAAGAACTCGCAGGCCTCCACGGTTCCACCTGACTGGGTCAAAATCAGCAGGTCAGCTCCCTCACAGCTGCAGCACACAAACACAGTCAGTCACTGACACATATCAGTTTTGGTTATCCAATCCAATCCACTTTATTTATACAGCACAATTTAAACTAACACAAGGTTTCCAAAGTGCTTTACAACATGAAACACAATAAATAAATAACACAATAGAAACAATAGAAAGTAAAGATAGTAGTAAAAATGTGCATGATTACACATAAAATAAAATCAACACTACATGGTGTTAAAAGCCAAACAAAAGAGGTGGGTTTTAAGAAGGGTTTTAAAATGAGACAGTGAGGAAGCCTGCCTAATGTGCAGCGGCAATTCCTTCTAAAGTTTTGGCGCTGCAACCGCAAAAGCTCAATCCCCTCTGAGCTTAAGCTTAGCTTTAGGCACCGTCAGGAGCAGTTTGTCCGCTGACCTGAGAGATCGGCTCGGGGTATAGGGATGCAGCAGCTCAGAGAGGTAAGGTGGGGCAAGGCCATTCAAGGCTTTCAAAGCAAATAAATTTTAAAATGGATCCTAAAAATGTACAGGCAGCCAGTGGAGTGAAGGTAAGAAGATTAAAAGAGAATTAACTGTCTTTTAAAATCTTTTGTTTTTGTGGTGTTATAAGATTTAAGTGCGATTTATGCCTCTGTGGGATGTAGAAGTCATAACCTCTGCACGTAGCCCATGCCAGTGCGAGTTATTTATACTTGTACGCTCGTCAGTCTGGCTCACTCTGTAAAAACCCCACCCAACGCTAGTCGGGGCTGTTTCTTTTTCTTTTTTTTTTTGCTAGTCAGTTTAATTTTTGTTTCTATTTCCTGCTTCACATTCAACAACGCCAACTGAGACGAGTCTCCAAACCTCCTCAGTCAATCTTTCCTCGATTTGATCCATTTTAGTTGATCCAAAACAATCATTTCAAAATCTGCGTAGATCGAGAAGCAACCAGAAATACGAAAGCGGGAAATACTGAGTCGCCGTGACGCATAGCTACATTTCTAAGGAGGTGCACATCAGGCTAACCGCCTATTAGTTTCATAATTGGGAAGGAACAGGTGGAAATTTTATCTCTTTAAATATATTAAACACATACTTCTACTCAAAATAAATCAAGCATGTCAAAAGAAATTGTACGACGGGATCACAGTGGCAAATTTACAAAGAAATGTTCAAGTGTCTTTCTGGCGAAACACTGAACCTAATGTTGCTCCCAATGGCAGATGAGCTCCTTTCATGCCAGCTCCAGCTGCTTTAAGTATCACTAAAGTAAAAAAAAAAAAAAAAGCACCATCAAAGTGTACACTCTTTCCATTTATAAACCAGTTCCACTTTAACATCCTTCTTTTCACTTCCAAAGGTAGCGATTAGCTGATGCCACAGAGTAGAGCTTTTAGCAGCTCTGAGGTCCTGATATTTTCCCGAGCAGTTGGTGGTGAGCAAGTCACAGCTAAATATAAAGCAGCTGCTACAGTACAATTCCTCTGGTGTCTAGAAAAGGTTGCTAATTCAGCTTGCACCCCGTCTGCTGGATGTGCAAATATGAAACTGGTTGCTAAAATGTTTTTTGCACTGCACATTGATTTGTTAATATTTGGCATGATGTCTGCAGTTGTATTTGGGACAGGATCCGCCGCGCAGTGTAATCCTCCTGTTACGATTGCTTAAATGAATTTGTTTCACCCACGCAGCATCTGGGACGGCGTCACATTGCGCCGCAGCAAACGTTGAGCCAGGTTCAATTCTTTGCCTGGTAGACATGCCTGCATTGTTTTTGCTGGATGTTGCAACCCCTTAACTTCTGCCTCGATGAGCTGACTCTGTTCAGATGAATGAGGGGAGGAGTGCGTGTTTGCATGAGTGTGAATTAGTAGATCCAGAAGAGGAAACGCTTCTCCACAACTACTCTGTTGTTTTCCGCTTTCTGACACCGTCTCTATTATTCTTATATCATAGTAGTGTGGTGGTTAGCACCGATGCCTCACAGCAAGAAGGTTGTGGGTTTCAATCCACTGGCCTTTCTGTGTGGAGTTTGCATGTTCTACCTGTGTCTGGATGGGTTCCCTCCAGGTACTCTAGCTTCCTCCCATGGTCCAAAGACATGCTAGTCAGGTTCATCGGTGATTCTAAATTGGCCGTAGGTGTGAGTATGATTAGTTGTTTGCCCCCCTCCGCCGCTCAATGACAGCTGGGATAGGCTCCAGCACCACTGTGACCCTCCAGACGACAAGCCGTTACAAAAAAATGATTGACTGAATGAACTTTATTGGTGGAACAGTGGGTAGCACTGGTGCTTCACAGCAAGAAGGTCAATGGTTCAAATCGCTGGGCCGGAGAGGTTTCGGTTCTCAGGGTCTTTCTGTGTGGAGTTTGTTCTCCCCATGTCTGCGTGGGTGTTCTCCAGGCACTCTGGTTTCCTCCCATCATCAAGAAGCATTTTAGGTCAGGTTGGCCCACAGCACCTCAGGGTCAAACCTACCTATTGTGTAAAAGTGGTTCCCAAACGGTTGCAAGATCAAAGGCGGAGAATAATCTTGTGAAATTTGCAACGCCCAAAATGATCATCCCTCCTGCAAGTGTCTTTAAACCCTGATTTATCCTCTGATCCTCTGACACGGTGCTTTGTTTCTGTCCAAGCTACATATTACACAGTGTGACCCTGTAGTCGATTCAGAAACAGATCCACAGTCTAATAACGGCGATTGCTATTTCACAGCCTCTGGAAAGTGTAGAAGTGTTACATCTAGGAAAACATCGCTCAAGAGACACAGAATTCTAGTAACGGTTGATTTGATGTGTTATATATTAAACGCTACTCTTTCTCATTTCTCTTTGCTCTTTGCCTCTTCCATCTCCCCTCCTTTCCTGTGCAGTACCAAGGCAGTCAGCAGGTATCACTCTCCTCTCTTGGTGGACCGCTACAAGAAGCTGCTGCAGCTCAGGGAGCAGCTACTGTTGGACTGCCAGAGGGAGTGGACCAGTTTTCTGGAGTATGACACACACACATATATGATCATAAAGTCAAATGAAAAACCTCTAAAAACATGTCGGTATGTTGTTCAGAGCCTCCACAGCTCTCAGCCTGCCAGAATTAGTCTGTTTTAGTCAAGTACACACCGTCAGTGCTGTCTACTCAGAACACTGTATGCACTTACCTTAATATACACTTGAAAATCTCTTTCCCTTCTCTCTTTCTCTCACGCTCTCTTCCTCTCTCTCTCTCTCTCTCTCTCTCTCTCTCTCTCTCTCTCTCTCTCTCTCTCTCTCTCTCTCTTCTCTC
>SRSE01000199.1:0-124841 GCA_005024645.1 Planiliza haematocheilus | reverse complement strand
AAGTAAACAAAACACCACATCACTGTAACAGCAAAGTGACGGCCGGCTGACATCACAGCTGAGAAAAACAAAGAAAGAAAGAAGAGGAGGAGGAGGAAGATGTATAAGGAGGAGAATAAGAATGAGGAGAAAGAGAAGATGGAGAAGTAGAAGAAAGTTAGTGTCTGCTGAAGAGCATCAAAGCTGAAGAAGAAGAACCAGAACCCAGATACATTAATCAAAAACATCAGTCACTGTAGAACCTGACTGATAAAGAGTTTCTGATGTCGTGCAGAAATGAAACTGCTGAAAATAGAAGAAGAAGAAGAAAGAAAGGAAATAAGAAAAATGTGAAGAAGGGTGAGGATGAGGAGGAGAAGCATCACCTGACCTTTATTAATCAGTAGATGATTAGTAAAGGTTACCATGGTTACCTCTACCCCTGAATCAGTCTGGTTCTGGTTCTGATTATTGATGGAGAGTCCATGGAAACACAGCAGCTGTTGCCTAGCTACAGATTTACTGCCTTTAACCGATTCATTCATGTTAATGTACAGACACGACGTTTAATTAGACGCTGGGAGACGATCAGTGACCATCGTCCTCCTGACACGTCCAGGAGCCGCCAAACTTCACCGAGAGCAGCTTCTCTCTCCGTCCCTACAAAAGGGTCTCCATGGCGACAGACGTTACTCGTGGCTTTCAGCAGATTAGCTAAGAAAATGAACTCTAATGACGCTAGCCGAGCACGCGGCGAGCTGCAGCTTTTAAAGCCGAAGCCGCGATGCTCAAGGTCGATTTAATGTCCCTGCATTCCTGTGAGGAGCTGCCGCCCTTCACCTGTCTCCAGCGTCAGACCGACTTCACCTTCTCACCGTTAATAAAACAGAATTTACAACCCTCCTGGTCGCCTAGCAACAGCAGCGGCTCCTGACAGACAGCTGGCGTCAGCTGTCTGATAAAGACTCAGACAGACTCTGATTGCATGTGTGTGTAGTATGAATGTGTGTGTGCTACTCCTGTTTCCGTCTGAAAGTCAGGATCCTATTATAACCGGGCTGATTAGCATAACACCGAGCCGCCGTCACCTTCCTGTGAGAGGCGGCTCTGCACTGATTCTGGATGCTTTTCATTCCTCTGGGTAAAAGTTTGTTTGACGTTTAAAATCCAAAGCTGTGAAACTTTCTCACGACGCGTCCAAACAGAGTCTCAGCCTCATGCAGAGAGACGTAGAAATGAAACCACGGCGTGGTGAGGTCTGAACCGGACGTCACATCAAGTTTCTCACCAAATGTGTTCAGATACGTTCAAATGACTCACGTTAAGGAGCTAAAGCTGCTCCAGCGTCACTAATAGAGACTCAGCAGATGAGCGGAATGACCAGGAGGATCACAACATGACCAGACTCATGGTTCTGGATCAGATCAGTCTCTGTGACCTATGACCTGACGACCTGACGCCTCCTCCTACAACATCTACTCTCAGTTCATCAGACGAGCATAAACCAGGCTGACAGCAGATACTGTGGAGGACGTGATCCATGGACGGGACATTTAAAGGACAATATAGGAGGAAGAGACTGATGAGGAGGAGTCAAAGAGGCGTTCAGGTTCCCTCAGACACAGAGGAGCATTTCAATGAGAGCTGGTAGATGCAGTTTGAAGTTCTTTGTGCATCATCGTCTCAGATGAATGAGTCATCTTCCTCAAACATCAGCGAACAAAAGACTCCAAGACTAAAATAAATCACTCTTTGTTCTCTTAGTTATGGTACAGACGTCCTGACAGCTTCATCAAGCTCTGCTGCTGCTCTGCAACAAGAACAAAATGATTCTCATAGAGGAACTCCACACCTTCATCACGCCACAAGTTGTTTTCACATAACTGTTAACTGAGTTTAGCCGTGAACCAACGAGTCTTTAGCTACGACAATGCTTTTATAAACCAGGACTGAGAATACTGAACAACAACTGAATTAAGAAGAGAAGAAGGAAGGCTAAGGAGGAAGGAGAAGAAGAAGAACCAGAACCCAGGTTCTACCATGAAGCTAGTCCTCTGTTAGTCAGCAACAACAACAAACACTGAACGTTTCCTGGAGACAGCGTCAAGGAGAAACATCTTCCAGAGAGGGTTAGCGAGTTTATGGCAGCGTTGGATGAGCAGAGAGAACACAAGGTACCAGCTACCCTCTCCACACTACATTAACTTTGACTGGAAGATTTATTGGACTGAATCCAGTCCACTCTAGGAGAAGACAAGGAAGACAAGGACAGACTTTAGGAAGACACAGGAGACCAACTCTAGGAGAAGACAACGAAGACAAGGACAGACTTTAGGAAGACACAGGAGACCAACTCTAGGAGAAGACAAGGAAGACAAAGACAGACTTTAGGAAGACACAGGAGACCAACTCTAGGAGAAGACAAGGACAGACTTTAGGAAGACACAGGAGACCAACTCTAGGAGAAGACAAGGACAGACTTTAGAAAGACACAGGAGACCAACTCTAGGACATTTAGGACCAGATCCGTGTTAAAACTTGATTAGGATTGTTTCCTTATTGTCTCAGGGTCATAGATGTCTTCACGTCCTGGGGGACAGCAGACTGCAGCCAATCACCTTCTCAGCTTCAGTCCTCTTTGTGTTTGGCAGCAGCAGAGCACCAGATGGTGACGGAGGAGGAGGAGGATGATGAAGACGACCATCAGTGTCTTCTTCATCCTCAGCTTTAACTGTCAGAGACATTCAGCTCCACACTGTCCTGTCCACTAATGACTCTACAAGCGTCTTCACTATTTTAAAACAACACGTAGTGATACTCTGCTTCACTCCATCATCACTGATGTGTAGCAGGAAACACAGAACACAGGGTTTCATTTAACAGACTCCTCCTAGGCCTGGTTTTTATTAATATTCTGGTCTTTGTAGGTTTTATATGTATTTTATTTATTCAGGGTTATTTGAAAGATATTTTTCTGTTCACGTCACAATAAACACCTTGAATCTTGATCGACTGTTTAAATAAAAACCATTTCCTTTATCTTCTGGTCAGAGATCTTAGTGGACGTGTGATGGAGAACCAGAACATGACAGAAGCTCTGATTGGATTTAAAACGACACATGAAAGATGAGAAACCAGACTGAAACGTCTCTAAATGAATCATGGAACCATCCTCCACCACCTCAGACGGCTGGAGGTCGCTGCTGATCTCCTCCACCCATCAGCGTTCAGTCCCAGATCTCAGACCTGGAGCTTCTGTTCCTCCCTCAGGTTTCTAACCAGAGGAGGCAGGAGGTGAATATGAAGATCCAGCGTTTCTCTGGACTAGACTAGAGGAGGAGGAGGAGACCAACATCTAAACACCTAAACACACAGACTAAAACTGTAACTGCTGGATATCTACAGGAATTCTCTCTGTAAACACTACACTACCCATGATCCTCGGGACGGAAGCTCATTTCAAACCACACAGGACATATTTTAATTATCTCAGACAATTTAAACAGTATTAATATATCTAGTATAGTTTATATCCTCATATATTGTATTTAAACAGATATTTATACATGTTGTAGTACCACCATGTACTGCCTCATACTGTTTATCCATCTATCTGTCAGACTCCAGAGTTTCTGGACGTCGCTGCTCCACCTCTGACCAGATTTTCTCTGGATGTGATGGAGACCTAAAGCCTGGATCTCCCCCCTGAAGCCTGGATCTCCCCCTGAATCCTGGATCTCCCCCTCAATCCTGGATCTCCCCCCTGAATCCTGGATCTCCCCCCTGAAGCCTGGATCTCCCCCCTCAATCCTGGATCTCCCTCCTGAATCCTGGATCTCCTCCCTGAAGCCTGGATCTCCTCCCTGAAGCCTGGATCTCCCCCCTCAATCCTGGATCTCCCTCCTGAATCCTGGATCTCCTCCCTGAATCCTGGATCTCCCCCCTGAATCCTGGATCTCCCCCCTGAATCCTGGATCTCCTCCCTGAATCCTGGATCTCCTCCCTGAATCCTGGATAGCCTCCGTCCCACTCGGGGTCTCCCAGAGAAAGGGAGCGTTTGATTTACTGAAGTATCTCTGCAGGATTGACGGAGTCAGGGTGTGTCTTCCGGCGTAAACATGTGTCCCAGACTGATCCACAGCTGCTCCAGGTTTTTACCGTCGGTTATTTTCAGAGAAAGACACCGTAGGGACCGTGACTGATCCATGAGAACCGTTCAACCTCAGAACGATCCAGGACACGAGCAGACCCCAGGTCCACTTAGTGGTCCACTAAGCTCTCCTCTCAGCTCAAGAAGAACAAACATCAGTTTGGACGAGAGGTGGAATATTAACGAGCTGACTCTCTGACCGATTAATGAATCAATAAATTAACGGACTGATTGATTGATTGAAGACACCAAACCTCCACCATCACATCTGAACATCAGGACCAACCAGACATGCTGTGTTTTGTCTTTTTGTACCTGAATGCATCAGTACAACACATACACACACATACACACACACTCATTAACACTCTGTCTCTGTCCTCCATGTCTCTGTCTGTCCTCCATGTCTCTGTCTGTCCTCCATGTCTCTCTCTGTCCTCCATGTCTCCTCCTCCTCCAGCGTGCAGGACAGATTTCCAGCTGCTGGTTTGATTTGATTCCTTTTGTGGAGACGATGAGCATCAACACACACACACACACACACACACACACACACACACACACACACACACACACACACACACACACACACACACACACACCGCCTTTGTGGCTCTTCTTACCGGGCTTGTAGAAGGCATCAGTGTCGGGGTCGCTCGGCGCCTCCTCGGCCGCCTCTGCGGGGTTCATACCGGAATCCGGTTCAATAAAATCCAGCGACAGACAAAGACCGACAGAGAAGCCTCGGTGCTTTTATTCCTCACATGTCTCCCGCTTCCCTCGCTCTGCCTCCATCACCCTCACCCCTCTCTCTCTCTCTCTCTCTCTCTCTCTCTCGTTCTTTCTTTCTTCCTTCTTTCCGTCTCTCCGTGTTTCAGGGCTGGCTTCGTTTCTCTCTATTGTTCCCGGTCCAACCTCCTCTCTGCTGTCCGCCAGGGTCTCTCTACCTCCCTCCCTCTCCCGTACCTCCCCTCCCTCCCTCTCCCCTCCCCTCTCTCTCTCTCTCTCTCTCTCTCTCTCTCTCTCTCTCTCTCTCTCATTTCATTTCATTGACCTTTATCATCCTCTTCTAAATTCAAACAAAGACTCATTTATCACATCAACGTTCATTTATCTAGTTTTTACTTTTTTATTAATTATTGTTTTATTTATAATTAAATATGTTTATCATTATATTCAGTTCATTGTTTTATTTATTTATTGTTTATTACTGATCTGTTTAATGGTGCATTTGATTCATTATGTATTATTTATTGTATTTATTTATTTCTCGTTGTATTTCTGTATTATTCATAGTTTCTCTCTCCAGCTGACTGAAGCAGGACATCAGAGCTTAAAGCTCCTGATCAGGTCTCTCCATGTTTCCTCCAGGAGTCACTGAGAAGAAAGTCTGAAACAGAGACAAGAAGAAGAAGAATGAGGACACAATGAAGCTGTGAGACATGAAAAAGAGGAACAGATCCAAAGTCCAGGTCTGATCTTCATCCACATGAAGCAGGAAGAAGCTGCTCCTCATCCTCTCTGTCTGTCTGTGTGCTGCCGCCACCTAGTGGCTGGAGCTGCACATAACATCATGTCCTTAGTTTCTCTGCTTGTCTCTGAGCTGCTGATGCCTTGTTTTTTTTTATTTGGGTGCAGATGTGACAGCCTCCAGGTAATTTAGTTTATTTCTGTCAATAACGACTCAAACTGTCTCAGGACTCTTTACAGCGTCTGGTCTGAACCCTCCAGAGCAGCATGAAGGCCACCTTGAGCAGAACCAGCTCATATGCAGGGACCCATCTGCCTAAGGCCGGTCTGGTACAGACAGATGTGGAGACCTGAGACCTGAACATCTGCAGCCGTTTCTATAGCAACATGTGGTTCATGCTGCAGAAAACCAGAGCAGCACCCATCATGACCAACAGAGGGAGACTCTGAGCGGTGTTTCCAGGTGTTCAGTGCTATGATGTGATTAAAAAGAAGTAGAATCACCACAAACAGGTTTGGACATAAACCAGAATCCATTTAGAGTCAGGGATGATTTCAGCTGAATGATGTTACAGCAGGAAGAGAAACCACATGATGACTTTAAGAAAATGAAGGAAAGGAAAGCTGATTAGAAACCAACGAGATCAGAGCCCAGAGCTGATCTCAACATGAACTGTTGGAGGAGACAGCACTGTCTTGGTTGTTAGTTCACTGTCTCAAAACAAAGGTTGGACATCCCAGTGTCTGTGGTTAGTTCACTGTCTGTAACAGAGATCCTCAGAGTGGATGATAAACAGCACCATCTGGCGGCCTTTAGAGGAACTGCATCTATATCAGAGTCCATTCAGAGAATCGGTGTGAAGCTTCCAGTAAATAGACAGATCCACTGACTCCAAAATCAGGTGGCATGTTAAAGTGGTTAGTTCACGGTCTGTAAAAGCAGTGGGACATTTCAGTGTGTTTTGTTCTTCACTTTTTAAAACAGGATTTAATTCAGAGTTAGTTCAGTTCTCATGAATATATTCCAGCATCCAGCATAGCATATTGGATGCTTTAGTCAGATATGTGTATTTATGACAGATGTATGTTTATCTTGCTGTTCTCTTTCTCTGTCTGTACCCGGCTGGCCTTAGGCAGATGGTTCCTCCATATGAGCTGGTTCTGGTTCTGGTTCTGGTTCTGCTCAAGGTTTCTTCCTGTTAAAGGGAGTTTTTCCTGCCTCCGTCTCCTTCAGGCTGCTCTGGGTGTTTCAGGCCGGGTCTTGTAAAGCGTCTTGAGACGATTTGTATTGTTATTGACGCTATATAAATAAAACTGAATTGAATTGAATTGAATATACACTGTAGTGCTCTTCAGCAGGTTGTATGGGGTTTGGCTATCATGAATAATAATTATCAAAAAAAGCCTGGCCACTTGGCACTCGCACATGAGCCCCAACCCCAGGCCTGGCTCCAGGGTGGGGCCCTACCAGGGGCAATATGCCCCAGACAGCATAGCTCCTAGGGTCATTAGGAAACTCAAACTCCTCCAACACGATAAGATGAACGTTGAAGGAGGAGGTGGTGGGACGGTCTGGTCCAATATACCAGGACTGACATTTTGTCCTAGTCCACTCCTTAATAAAAGTCAAATGTTTCAACATTATTCATGAATTGTTTATAAGTCAGAAAAAATAAAATGATTGACATGATTTTAATGTGAAGATAAAGTGACAACACATGAACCAAAGAAAGAAACTGGTCCCGTTCAACAGAGATAAAGAAATCAGGCTGTGAGAAACGCATGATTTCCTGTAAATGGAGAGGGGACGAGGGGGCACATAGTTTCCTGTTAATGTAAAGTGAAAGTGAAAGTGTTCAGTCAGTTTGTTCAGACTCCATTTGAGACGACAGAGCAGAGGGAGGAAAACTGAAGCTGAAGCAGAGTAAGTGTTTACATTCTTCTTCTTCTTCATGTGGACTGTAGAGGGAAGAAGAGTCAGAACTCAACACTTTGATTCAACCTTTCACACAAACTTGTGATGGATCACTTGGAGTTCTGCTGCTTTTATTAAACTACGTAGTGTGTGTTTCACTTCCTGTTCTCAGTCAGAGTCTCTCTGAACAGACTGCTCCAGTGTTTCCTACTGTCTTAATAAAAGCCTCTAATTATGATGCTGTCCCAACTATTAAAACTGTTTCTACAGTAAATGAAATGTCTGCACATAAAATCAGACGTGTTGCGTCTTTAAATGATGGTAATAACGTGGATATTGGCTTTAGTGACAAACAGCAGCAGCCTGTGCAGCACGTTACGTCTGGAGTCGTTTCCTCCAGGTTTTCAACAACTCTCTTTAAATAATTGTAAATCTCCATGGTCTAAAAGATCAAGAGCACAAACATCAGCTTTTAAAAAGTGGAGGTAACTTTTATTTTATTAGTGAACAACACAAATAGCTTCACATGCTACGTGAATGTTTCTGAGCCGTTTTCTCCATCAGGTTAAATTCAGTTGGTTATGAGACCATGGTGGAGTAAATTAGACCCTGATGGGCCACCATAGTATTAACATCGTATGGGAAACCCTGTGTCTGTTCTAAGCCCATCATCCACTTCCATTGTTGTAATATTTAGATGCATTAGGTCAGAGGTCACAGGTAAATACCTTCCATCAAAGGAATACATTAGACTCAGATTCATTTAGATTGATCTGAATTATCTTCATGCTTTTAGACATTTCTTAAATGTGAGGTCTTACAGCTGACTGGAGAAGACTGACTGTAACTGACGTTGATGTAAACTCACTGAGTGTTACTGGTTTACCTCTCAGACTGACTGAAGTCCACAAGATGGAGGAAGAGGAGGACAGAGCAGAGTCTCCAGTATCCAGCTGTCTGTCTATGAAGAGTGACAGGTCCAAAGGATTACCTCCAAACTTCAGTGGAGAACCTGGACCCTCAGACACAAAGTAAGAGACTGTTTCTACTGTAAACTGACCTGATGGAAGATGATGATTTTAGGATGAAGCAGAAATGTTCTGCTGAAAGATTTCTAGTCATGATGCAGATGTTTTAGTGCAGGTAGGTAAGATCCTAGTCTGGGTTTTAGAACCAGGAAGTACTGATGGTATTTCTGTAGTAAAACACCTGAGAACCTCCATTTCAGAATGTCCACTCATCAATATTCAGATAGATTTGTCCTCATGTTGAAGTGTGTAAAGATTTTCAATCTGCAAATGATTTTAGTGATGAAGAAATGTGTTGACAGAGAGAGGAAGAGGAGTCCTGTTTCTGTGGAGGAGCAGCTGTCCTGCTGTGCTTTGTGTCAGGACGTCCTGAAGGATCCAGTCTCTAGCAGCTGTGGACACTGGTTCTGCAGACAGTGCATCACCTCATACTGGGACCAGTCTGCTTCATCAGGAGACTCCTCCTGTCCCCAGTGTGGACCAAGATCCAGAAGAAGACCTGGACTGCAGACAGCCAGTCAGAGCAGCACTGTACAAAGTAAGACTGTCCATCTGTCTGCTGATGGACTCTTTTCTGGAAACCTGTTGATTTAATCCAGACACATTGTTGTGTTCTACAGCATGGGGATTTAAGATCATTCTAAATCTCATTGTAAATGAACTCCCAGTCAAATGTCACTGCATTGTTTCTGCTCCAGAGTAATAACAGCAGGACAGAGAGGAGTGAATGCTGTGTATTACAGACAGTCACACTGACTAACAGCCAGACAGCAGCCTGAGACACAACAAGAGACACAGACTCTGAACAACAGCCCACATTAGCTTTCCTGCTAACGTCTCCTTCTTCTCTAACCTACACACATCTTGTCCTGCAGATCCACTTGTTGAACAAGAACCAAACAAACATCCACTGAGGAAAACTGCTCTGCTAACATCAGTTTGTAGCAGTAGATAGTGAAGCAGCTGATGAGTAGCAGCACTTTGAACAGCTTCAAAACTTCACATATATTGATAGAATATTTCATTAGTTTAGATTCCTCTAGTTTCATTTATTCTCTTTTGTTTTCCTGCTCTTCACATATCAGCTTTATTTTACTCTTCACTGATTTCTTTCCTCATAACTGAGCTTTGTTAATTACTGCTGAAGCAAATGAAACTCCTGCTGAGACCAGCCAGTGGGAGGCTTTTATTGTGAAGGAGCCAGAGTAAATGCAGTGTATTTGTCATCTGATTATCAGTGTTTGGTTGGTGGTGCTATTAAAACCAAGAGATGAACATATTGTGCATCATTTTATTGGTAGCTCAGTCTTAAATATTACAACAAGGAAGGAACAACAACAGTGAGCTGTTAGATGAAGAGCTGCAGACAAGCTGCTGAAGCTCAACCTGCTGCCTCTGCTGTCAATCAAACACTAGCACAAGAAAAAAGAGCATTTCTAATGTTTCCTCCAAAAATGTTTCATTGTGAGAAGAAAAAACTCTTTACAACACATTTAAAGTCAGTTTTCTGTTCTTTGTGACTTCAAACAGGGATGACTGTTTTCTTTCTGTCTCACGTTTGTTCTTCTTTCCAGCAGATGTTGGTCTGCAGGAGGTTTTAGATGAACATAAGATCAGTCTGAGGAGGAGATGTGAACGTGTGACTGAAGGAAGTGATGTAACAGGAAGTGGAACCCTCCTCAACACGATCTACACTGAGCTCTACATCACAGAGGGACAGAGTGAAGAGGTTAATACCCAACATGAGGTGAAGCAGCTTGAGACAGCTTCCAAGATGAAGGCCCTCCATGACACTCCAATCAAGTGCCAGCACATCTTTAAAGCCTTACCTGACCAACAGAGACACATCAGAGTGGTTCTGACCAACGGCGTCGCTGGTGTTGGAAAAACCTTCTCAGTGCAGAAGTTCACTCTGGACTGGGCAGAGGGTTTGGAAAACCAAGATGTCAGTGTGGTGATTGTGCTTTCGTTCAGGGAGCTGAACTTGATCAAAGATGAGCAGTACAGTCTTCTCAGGCTGCTCCATGTTTTCCATCCAACATTACAGAAGGTCACAGCAGAGGAGCTGGCTGTCTGTAAACTTTTGTTCATCTTTGACGGCCTGGATGAAAGCAGACTTTCATTGGACTTCAACAACAGTGAGGTTGTGTCTGATGTCACACAGAAGGCATCAGTCAACGTGCTGCTGACAAACCTCATCAAGGGGAAACTGCTTCCCTCGGCTCTGGTCTGGATCACTTCCCGACCTGCAGCAGCCAATCAGATCCCTCCTACATGTGTTGACAGGCTAACAGAAGTACGAGGCTTCACTGACGCCCAGAAGGAGGAGTACTTCAGGAGGAGGTTCAGTGATGAAGAGCTGTCCAGCAGAATCATCTCCCACATCAAGACATCCAGGAGCCTCCACATCCTGTGTGGAGTCCCAGTCTTCTGCTGGATCACTGCTACAGTTCTGGAGCACATGTTGACTACAGAGCAGAGAGGAGAGCTGCCCAAGACCCTGACTGACATGTACTCACACTTTGTGATGGTTCAGACAAAGAGGAAGAAGAACAAGTACCATGAGGGACATGAGGCCAGTCCACAGGAGCTGATGGAGGCTGACAGGGAAGTTCTTCTGAAGCTGGGGAGGCTGGCATTTGAACATCTGGAGAAAGGAAACATCACGTTCTACCAAGAAGACCTGGAGCTCTGTGGTCTTGATGTGACAGAGGCCTCAGTGTACTCAGGAGTTTGTACAGAGATCTTCAAAAGAGAGAGTGTGATCTTCCAGAAATCAGTCTACTGCTTTGTTCATCTGAGCGTTCAGGAGTTTCTGGCTGCAGTCTACATGTTGCACTGTTACACCAACAAGAAGACAGAGGTGCTGAAGGACTTCCTGGGGAAACAATACCAAGAGAAGAAAATGAACTTGTCTTTTCTCCAGAAAATTTCTAAACACCTTAAAAAGGATCCCAGTTGTGTCTCAACTCTGGATGACTTCCTCTATGGAGCCATGGAGAAATCCCTGCTCAGTATAAATGGTCACCTGGACCTGTTTGTTCGCTTCCTTCATGGCCTCTCTCTGGAGTCCAACCAGAGACTCTTAGGAGGTCTGCTGGGTCAGACAGAGAACAGTCCAGAAATCATCCAGAGAGCCATCAACAACCTGAAGGTGATGAACACTGATAAAATCTCTCCTGACAGAAGCATCAACATCTTCCACTGTCTGATGGAGATGAACGACCTCTCAGTTCATCAGGAGATCCAAGAGTTCCTGAAGTCAGAGAACAGATCAGAGAAGAAACTCTCTGAGATCCACTGCTCAGCTCTGGCCTACATGCTGCAGATGTCAGAGGAGGTTCTGGATGAGTTGGACCTGGATCAGTACAACACATCAGAGAAGGGACGATGGAGACTGATCCCAGCTGTGAGGAACTGCAGAAAGGCTCGGTGAGTCCTGATGTGATCATTAACAGAATCAATCAGTGGAGATTAGTAGTTTAGTTCTTCACATATACACAGGATTACATTATTGTCATTATTCTTAGTTTTACCTCAAACATTATACATCAGTTGAGTTGATTTCTGAAGCTGTTTAAAATGCTGTGAGTATAAAAATGTAGATTCTTTTAGTTGGTTGTGATGTTTGTTATTATCTATTATGTATTTGTAATAATTGTTAGATTCTATATTCTTTTTAACCATTTCTTTATCTTCCTTTGTGTGATGGAGGCTTCATGTAACCCTGATAAAACTAATGAAGGAGGTTGTGCTGGAGGTTTTTGAGACACACAACATTTTATAGTTTGTTTTATTCAGTAAGTTTAGTGGTTTAAAACCAGACCTGTATCATTTTCTAAAGATTACTGAAGTCATTGTGACCATGGAGGATGCTGGGGGATGCCTCAGTGCTTTTATTGAAATGACATGGAACAAAATGACCACACTCAAATTACAAGTGTCACTTTATTAGAGGTATATTTACGTTATTTGTCCCAAGATGTTTTCTACATGACATTCTATGTAGGATGAAGCAGTTTAGTTCTGTTTGTAATCTGTCTTCATTTTCTTTTAGATCTCCTTCAGGCTGTAAGCTCATCATACAAAAACACACATATTAGCATTCAGTTGTAATGCATCACCTCTTAAAGAGAAACTTCATATTTACTCAAGCATCAATCAGATATCCTGGGTTCAGTTAACACACTGTGTTTGTATAAAAAGTGTTTAGTTTCATTTCTGCAGCGTTTGGCAGCAGTCATCAGATTTTTCCTGCGTATGGACGTGAACAGTCACAGCTGACAGTAGTAGGTAGCAAAGGGAGATCATCTCTCCAACTGGAACTGTTCACTGAGTTCAACTCATTCTAAATGTTCTGGAGTCAAAGTGAAGAAATGTTTTCATCAACCAGATGTCTTCATTCTGACTGTGTGGATCAAATCACACTGACAGACTGTGGACAGTATGGAAGCCTAAATGTAACTCCACTTTCCCTCCTTCATCTACAAGATGAAAGCAGAACAGAGATTGTCATTAAAAGTCTGCAGCTATGAGAGAGACTGAAGAGAGTCATTGTGTCATGTCAAACACAGTAAGATGAGATGAGCTGAACCACAGATGTTCATCAGATGATCACCTCACTCTGTTTCATACTCATTCAGTCTGGATCTAGAATGTAAATGATCTGATTTTATAACAGATTTTATATGTTTTCTAATCACAGACTTATTGGATGTGGACTCTCAGACACTCACTGTGAAGTTGTGGCCTCAGCTCTGAAGTCCAACCCTTCCTATCTGACAGAGCTGGACCTGAGTTATAATGACCTGAAGGATTCAGGAGTGAAGCATCTGTCTGCTGGACTGGAGAGTCCAAACTGTAGACTGGAGACTCTGAGGTCAGTTCACTGACTGGAGCTGTTGTAGGTTTTCTTTATTTATTCAATTGAAATCATTCATGTTTGAATGTGGATGAGGCTGATGAGTGAGGAGATGCTACAACTTGTATTACATGTAAGTGGATTTAGTCAGTGAGTGATGATGTCTGTAGAAGACGTGATGAAGATCCACAATAACAGAACAACAAAAACAGTCAAACATGTCTGAATATATTTAATCTCTACCTATTTTTTCAGATTAACTGAATGCAGTTTGTCAGAGATCAGTTGTGATTCTCTGGTCTCAGCTCTGAAGTCCAACCCCTCCCATCTGAAACATTTGAACCTGAGCTACAACAGTCTGAAGGATTCAGGAATGAAGAAGCTGTGTGGTTTTCTGGAGAGTCCAGACTGTAGACTGGAGACTCTGGGGTCAGTTCACTGTCTGTTACTGTTGTAGATCTGATATGTTTAATCACCAACTGAATCTAATTCATGTTCATCCAGAACTTCCCTCCTTGAATCTGTAAATGTCCTTTAGTTCAAGACGAGTGTTTGTATCAGAAACTGTAGAAAATGTCCACTGTTAGTTGTTAAGTCAATGAAGCTTAAAGGCTGTTAGGACACAGTAATGTTGAGCTGCACATTTAAAACCTGAACACATCTGATTGAATTATTCATGATTTAATCTACATCTTTTATTCTTTATTCAGATTATGGGGCTGCAGTTTATCAGCTATCAGCTGTGATTCTCTGGTCTCAGCTCTGAAGTCCAACCCCTCCCATCTGAAACGTCTGCACCCAAGAGAAGACAATCTGAAGGATTCAGGAGTGAAGGAGCTTCTTGATCTTGAGAAGAGTCCAGACTATAAACTGGAGACTCTGATGTGAGTAGATGGTTCCAGTCAGTTCATGCTGCTTTCATCAGTATTGTCCTAAACACAGATCAGAATCAGAATCAGCTTTATGGCCAAGCATGTGTGTACATACAAGGAATTTGCTTTGGTCCTACAGAAAAGACCATGGCCCCCGATGGGTATCGGTGCCATTTTTGGGAAATTGGGGACAAGAAAGGGGGAAGGAACAAGAGGAGAGAGGAGGAGAAAAAAACAGCTCCCAGACTACACATGTCTGGGGGAGTACAGTGTGGGACCAGTAAAAAACCTGAGCAACATAAGCACATATGAACACACTTTACAACACAATAAGTCAAAAACAACTTGCACCGGGGAGGGGGAAAAGGGAGGTGAAGGTATTCCAGCTCAGACAGACAGCTATCTGCGTCATCGGACCCCGCCTGTTGGACTGGATGGGTAAAAGCTGCGAAGGCGTGGGATTGGGGGTAGGGAGTATCAAAGATCCAGTGTTTCCTGTAAACCTGCAGCTTCTCAGTGAAGCTGTGAGAGGAGAATGGAGACAGGCTTCAGGATTGGACAGAAAGACAGAGAGAGAGACAACAGTCAGCCAATCAGATGAGCCAGAAGCTTGTTGTGATCATGTGTTTGAGTTGATGTGAAGACGACTGTTGTTGTTGTGTTGATGTGTCCAGGAAATAAAGCTGGATTCCAGCTGACAGCCTTCCAAGATGTATAGAGACAGTGGTGGTCATTGATCAAATGTGATGAACAACTGATCACAGCTCTGAGATCAGTCTGACTGAAGCCTGCACATCACAGAAGCAGCATTACATTTAGTAACCATGTGCTCTTTCTACAGAGCAGAACCTCTGCTGAGGTCCACTCATCACATTTGTATATATTTGCTCCAGTGCTGCTCTGAACAGGACTGAAGTCCCTGCTGCTCTTTATACTGGATGAGCTGCATCACTGACTGACAGCTGATGAAGGGAGACTCTGGAAACACTCATTTATCTCCTCTCTGCTTTATTCTTCTCTCTACAGATGGTGGTCATGGTCTTCATAAACAGGACGGTGTGTGAGCTGAGAGAGGATGAGCTGTGTCTTGATGATCCAGAGGTTGAAGCAGCAGCAGCAGCAGCAGCAGCAGCAGCTTGTGTGTAGACTAGAGAGACTCTGACTGCAGATAAATGCTGCAGAATAAACCACATGTTCAGCAGAAACATGAGCTCTGATGTTTCTGCTCTTTGCTTTATTTATTTCCTGACACTGTAAGAGCTTCTGTTCATAGTAACCATGCCATAAATGTTAGAAAAATATCCATGGATAATGTAAAAAGACTGTATAAGTAAAGTGACTAAATGCAAACAGTAAACAGTAGTTTGGCGACTTTGCCTGTGCGATATGCAAACTGGAATGGGTCAATCAATGAGTCCGTTGTTCTGATGATGTAGCGTTTTTTGATCTTCTCCATGGCTTACATCACTAGGGAGGTGAGAGCTACGGGTCAAAGGTCATTCAGGGGCTCTGGTTTATTTTGGGGGGGGATAGGGATGACAGTGTAGTGTTTCCAGAGACGAGGGATGGTGCTGCTGTCCATGGAGCTCTGGAACAGGGTCTGGAACTCCTCCCCTAGCTGTTGATGGAATAGAATCATGAGATCATCCGAGCTAACTCTGGATTCCATCCTGTTTTAAAAAGTGAAGGCTGATAGTTTTTATGTGTGTGTTCTTGTACATTTATAAGTAGAGAACCCTGAGCATGAAACCTCCAGAGTAGCATGAATGCAACGGTGGCAAGATGAACCACAGCTGTCCATCAAAATCAGAATCAGCTACTTTGGCCAAGTATGTACATATACAGATCTACAGAAGCAACTTAAATAAGTGAAATAAAATAAACAGAATTAAATAAATCTCCATCTGTACACACAAAATATAGGATAAGCGTAGATATATACAACAATCCAGGGTTTTGTACAGTGACTATATACAAGAGTGCAGAGTTATTGATTATTGTTCATGTGGATAGTCTTGGTTTTGACGTACAGAGCTCTGAACGGCAGCCTGAGGGGAGGAGTCTAAACAGATTTTGCAGTTTAGCAGTTTAGCATCTAACCAGAATTGCAATAGGCAGTAAGTGCACGTGGCATAAATATTATGGTAAATAAGTATGGTTTATGGGTTTTACAGCATATGGACAATATTTACAGATCAGAACCTATGTACAGGTGAGACCATATATACAGGTTAATGAGCAAGATATACATAATGATTGAGGGAGGTACTATGAACATATTATACAGATGGATTGTTCGTTAAGTGGGAGAAGACTATAAACAGGAACTAGCATAACATAATTTACAATAGAGGAGATGGCAGATGATAAATTAGGCGATACAAAGACAGATGACATGAGCAACTTATAGTGCAAAAATAAATAATAGCAGTGGCTATCTAAGTTACTAGACTAGTGCAATGTACGGTACATAGTACTGTGCAAACAGATTGTATAAAGTGAAGTGAGCATGTGCAGAGTAGTCCAATAGTGCAGTGGTGATGGTGTAAAAGTCTTTGGTCATTGAATGACTGTGAATTGGTGTGTGGGGGTCAGCGGGGGTCAGAGTTCAGTAAGGTCACAGCTCTGGGGAAAAAGCTGTTCCTCAGTCTGCTGGTCCTTGTCTGGAGGCTTCTGAAACGCCTGCCAGAGGGCAGGAGGGAAAATAGTCCATGTGCCGGGTGGGAGGAGTCCTTCAGAATGCATGCACAGGTCTGCAGTCGTGGTGAAGAGGGAGTACAGAAAGGGGCTCAGCACACAGCCTTGTGGGACACCGGTGTCAGGTGTGACAGTGGGGGAGCAGATTTGGCCTGACCTCACATGGTGTGGTCTGTTGGTCAGAAAGTCCATGATCCAGTTGCAGAGGGAGGTGTTGGTGCCCAGGGCTCCAAGTTTGGTGATTAACTTGGAGGGGATGACAGTGTTGAATGCTGAGCTGAAGTCAATAAACAGCAAACGTGCATAGGTGTGGTTATTGTCCAGGTGTGAGAGCACAGAGTGCAGTGCTGTGGAGACTGCATCATCTATGCTCCTGTTGCTACGGTAAGCGAACTGGTGTGGGTCCAGTGTGGGAGGGAGGGAGTCCTTCAGGTGCGCCAGGACCAGTCTCTCAAAGCACTTCATGATGATGGGTGTGAGTGCTACAGGGTGGTAGTCGTTGAGGCACGTCAGCTTGGAGTGTTTTGGCACTGGCACGATGGATGTCGCTTTAAAGCATGTTGGCACAGCTGCTTGGGCGAGGGACAGGTTGAAAATGTCCGTGAAGATCCCAGTGAGCTGCTCCGCACATGCTCTGAGCACACGTCCTGGGATGCCGTCTGGTCCAGCAGCCTTGTGTGCGTTGATTCTGCTCAGTGTCGTGTGGACATCAGTGGGGGAGAGTGAGAGGGGCTGGTGGTCTGCAGGGAGTGTTGTCTTGATGGCGCCGTCTCCGTTGTCCCTCTCAAAGCGAACGTAGAAGTTGTTCAGCTCGTTCAGGAAGTCCCTGGCTGTGGGGGTGGGGTTGCTTGGCCTGAAGTCGGTGATGGCCTGGATGCCTTGCCACATGCGTCGGGGGTCAGAGTTGGAAAAGTGACCCTCTATCCTCAGCTTGTAGCAGTGCTTGGCCTTCTTGATTCCCCTCCTCAGGTTTGCCCTGGATGTGCTGTAGGCCTGTGCATCCCCTGATCTGAAGGCAGCATTACGGGCCTTCAGCAGGAGCCGCACCTCCTTGTTCATCCATGGCTTCTGGTTGATCTGTTTCTCTGTCGTGACGTCATCAATGATGGTGGTGATGTAGTCCATAACAGAGGAGGCATAATTGTCAATGTCCAAGTGTGAGCCACAGGTGGCTTGAGAAGCAAACGTATTCCAGTCTGCGTGTTGAAACCTGTCCTGGAGTACAGAGTCTGTCTCTGCTGGCCACACCTTGATGGTCCTCACTGATGGCCTGACACGGTTGATGAGGGGTGAATATTTGGGGGTGAGGAACAAAGAAAGGTGATCTGACTGTCCGATGTGGGGGAGGGGGGTCGCGGTGTAAGCGGCAGCCATGTTAGTGTAAACATGGTCCAAAGTCTTGTTTCCTCTGGTGTGGCAGGAAACATGCTGGTGGAATTTGGGGAGTACAGTCTTTAAGTTTGAGTGATTAAAATCACCCGCAACAATAAAAGCCGCCTCCGGGTGATCAGTCTGTTGTTTACTAATGGCCGCATAAAGTTCGTTCATTGCGAGGTTAGCATTAGCATCCGGTGGAATATAAGCAGCAGTGATGATGGTGGATGTAAATTCCCGTAGCAGATAGAAAGGTCTACACTTAACCATGAGAAACTCCAGGTTAGGTGAGCAGAGGCCTCTGAGAGTAACAGAGTCCGTACACCAAGCTTTGTTGACATAAATGCACAAACCATCTTGTCGTCCATCTTGTTAGCCAAAGACCGAACATTAGCAAGGAAGATGCTGGGCAAGGGGAGCTGGTGTGGTGTTAGTCTTAGCTGGTGATGGGTAGATGAGGCCTCGTGAAGCGTTGTGGCACATTACCAAACGGTATCGATACTGTGTCGGTACTGTGTCACTCAATAGGGACACCTGCTGGACCATAAACATTAATGCAGGCAACCTAGTTCAGACTCCACTGACATACTGATTGAATGACCTAGTATATACACAATATAATTTGTTATTGTTGTTTGTATTGTGTTATTTTATATCTTCATCTAAGTGTAAAAAATCTTTGATATCTTTAAAATGTACAGTCAATAAATAATGTGGACATGTGAAAATTATAGTGAATGTGGTTATGTACTTGTCTTTGAGGCAGGGAGGTTTTTTTTTATTTTATTTTATTTTTATTTTACAAATTTTTATTCAAAAAGCGTTAGAGAACACCCGCTCACATGGGACTGATGATGCTGGCGTGCATAAAAACTGTAGTGACAGCGGGAAGAGGTGTGGATAGTTCTGGCTGGCCCAGTATCTTAAAGGATCTTGAGTTCTGGGGAGGTTGCCCTCAGCCAGGTACCGCTGCACCTCAATAATTGAGTCCGCTGTGGCATTGCTGGTCTGCCTGCCAACGTCCTCATCGAGCTGCTGCCAGAGGTTATCTTAAAAACAACAAAATGGCATTTTAGTTTTAGTCATCAATTACAAACCAGCAAATGTTTTCTAAGCAAATACATGCACAAATAAACTGCTAAAACTGAACATAACATGCCTGTAGCGGGTGCTGATAACTGCTGTGAAGACGGTCCAGGCTGTGGCTCGGTTGCTACGCGGCCAGTTACAGCTGCACATCCTGACTTTAATCTGTGGAACTCCGAAAACCGAGTGATTTAAATCTGGGGTCTAGAAGTGTGGATAGGGTGAGCACACTCAATGACTCCAGACTGGAAGTAGTGTCTGTGACTCGTCGCCTAAGGTGTTCGTGTAGGTGTATGCAGAGCTGAAGCATTACGCTCAAGTGCATGACATAGCATTTTCATCATAGGGATGACCTTTGACCCTGAAACTCTCTGCTCCACAGACAACTCCACATTGGCTTGAGGGAAAGGAGCGAGCACAAGAAGTGCCAGCATCTGATATGTGCTGCTCCAACGTGTTGGTACCTAATTTATAAGTTTCAGGGTTGGTCGTCCCATCTGTTACTGCACTTGATCAAGCTTCTCTTCGGCTGTGGTGCTTGATCTGAACTATGTTACAATCTGCCTAGATTTGTGTCTGATGGCTGTAAATGCAGGGATCTGATCACATGATTTTTTTTTTACAATTCAATTTAGAGTGTGTGCAATGCAAACCGAATCGCGAATCTGAAACTGTCTTGTGGATGCAATCATGTTTGGTGCTGCGTCGGTCACGAGACAGTTATGGCCCAGTCATCCATCAGGCCCCTTCTGACTTGGGCCAAATTGTCTGCAGTGTGACCCACCTAGGTCCTGACTTTGCGGAAAGTGTTGCACTCCCAGCACAGATGTACACAGCTGCATATTCTCATTAAAATGGTAAATGGTAAATGTTCTTGCTTTTATATAGCGCTTTTCTACCTATTGGTACTCAAAGCGCTTTTACAGTCAGTGACACATCTACCCATTCACTCACACAAGCACGCACACATTCACACACCAGTGCCACGCACTGGGAGCAACTGGGGGTTCAGTGTCTTGCTCAAGGACACTTTGACATGTGGCACATTCCGGGGATCGAACCGCTAACCCTCTGGTTCGTGGACAACCCGCTCTACCTACTGAGCCACAGTAGTGACAAGTTAGAGCCAAGTATCCATATTCACAGATGTCCACATGTCAGCTGTTATACTCAGTGTCACAGCTTGCTGTACTTCCATTTTTACTCGTTCTCGTTCCTCCTCATATTTTTTGGCCACCATTTCTTGGATAGTCTGAAAATTAAACCAAGTTAAGCCAAAAGCACAGAATCAGAATCAGCTTTATTGGCCAAGTGTATGTGCACATACAAGTAATTTGACTCCGGTAACTTTACTCTCTAGTACAACTTAAATAGTGAAATAAGAATAGAATAAAAATAAAACACAATAAAATAAAATAAATCTCACTCTGTAATATAAAATACAGAATAATATATACACCGGGGTTATTGTACAGTGAGTATATACAGTGCAGAGTCATTGTCTATTGTTCATGTGGATGGTCTCTCACTCTGTGACTGCTCAGAGTTCATCAGAGCGACAGCTCGGGGGAAGAACCTGTCCTTGTGACGGGTGGTTTTGGCGTACAGTGCTCTGTAGCGCCGGCCTGAGGGGAGAAGTCTAAACAGTTTGTGACCAGGGTGTGAGGGGTCTGTGGAGATTTTCCTGGCCCGCTTCCTGACCCGGGACCGGTACAGGTCCTGGATGGAGGGAAGATCGGTGCCAATGATCCTCTCTGCAGCCCTGACTGTTCTCTGCAGTCTGTCCCTGTCATGCCTGGTGGAGGATCCAAACCAGACTGTGATGGACGTGGTCAGGACAGACTGGACTATTGCAGTGTAGAATATGATCAGCAGCTCCTGAGGCAGGTTGAACTTTCTGAGCTGGCGCGATTTGTTTGTTGCTTCAGCTTGCATCAACGGAGCGGAGCATGGTAGATTTGTTTGTTTGGCTTGTGGTTATTAGTTTCCATACTAGTTGTTGATAGACATCTAATGGTGAGGAAGACAGGGTTGTGCAGTGGCGGTGTGGAGGGGGGTGATTCCAGGATGCTGGAAATCACTGTTAAGCCTTCTTGAGGTGTCGTGGGCCTAACTTGACGAAACATCGGTGAAGGGAGGTGCCCACTTGAAAACCCCAATGATATGCTCCTTACTGCTGTTGTTCAGATCGCTGCTGAGCGGGCCATACAAGCCAGCAGCGTTTAGTTAGGTATGTTTTACAATGTCTGAGGTATCCTCTGCTGCTCAATGGGCTTACAAGCCAGCAGCTTCTAGTTAGCCTAGGTAGGATATAGGTTATTGGTCATATTACATGACTGTAGGCTTGGTAGGGCCTCTTAGTCGAACAGGGCCTCTAAACGTGTTTTGCCTGGGATTTCGGCACAAGGGATTGTAACATCTTCTCCTGTGTATTTCTAAAAAAAAAGGGTACATCTCCGTTTAAAATTAAATAAGTCCACCGAGTCTTCAGGGGCTCAGACGAAGAACAGAGATGCGCTAACAGGCAAAACATTTTTATTGGGTAGCTTGAGTACTACATATTAAACTTCTTATTTTTTCTTTATTACCCATTCCAGGGTTTCCCACAGAAAAGTTGTTAGGCCTGGTAGTTAGTATAATACATAATCTCTAATTAGAGCTCTGTAATATGAAAACATTTTAACACACAACATTGAAGAACTGAAAATTGAATTGCCTTCAAAATTCGAATATATATAGAATCTACATTTTGTACAGTATCATTACCCCTTAGTTGCTCAGACTATCTCCCATTATGTTCTAATATTCTACTTTTGTTCCAATTCCCTTAACCAGCATTTCACATAATGACATTATTATAAGTACATTATTTTTGACAACATGATTTTAGATGCACTCAACTTTATTTCTCTCATTTTCAGTCATGAGTCCAATAGCAGCAGTCATTATCAAAAAGGCTAAGAATGGAGAACATCTGCTGAGACTGAAAATCCGGAAAATGAATAAGGAGATTGCCTCCCTCTGTCAAAAAGTTGCAGGTAAGTATTTTTCTTTCTCCTCAAAACTACTTTCTCTCCATACCTAATCCTAATCTCAGTATTTACAGTTGTTCTTCCAAACATATGAACACTGCCTCAACTGCAATGAAGCATGGTGAAAATGAAACTCTGAGAAGTAACACTGAACCAGGGATTCCCAAACTGTGGTGTGCGCAGTTTAGAATGTAACCTCTGTGAAACAATGGGAAAAATAAAGCTTTATGTCTTTGATTTCATTGCTTTGTCCTCTTACAGTTTTTTTCAGTCGCTTTGGTGCATTTCTCACATCACTAATAACATTTGCACAACAGTTGGTGCATTTCTCAGAACAATTAGTACAAACTGCCAAACCTAGTGGATAACCTGCAAAAGTGCGTCACTTGCTCAAAATGAATAGTTGATTCCTCAAAAGCAAGTTTTCATGTTAATGAAACTGTCTGTGTCATCAGAATAATAAGTCCTGACACCATTGTTTATGAACAAGACAGTCAAATGGCTTTGTCATGTTTTCATTGTGACATATTTACTGCATATGCTCTTTGCAATTCTACAGCACAAAGACACTTATTTAGAACAAACATAAGAAACACCATTATGGTAGAACTGTGCACAAATATAACAATACAACAGTATAACAGTATAACAATATAACAATATAACAATATAAGAGTACATATTACTGTAAACTGAACATAAATTATTCCTGGACATCCACATGTTCCTTCTGTCTGGCCACATATTTTCATCTACATCACAGCAGATGTTTTCCTTTGCAAGGCAACAAGTAAAGTTTCTCCTTGAGTGGTGACTCCACCCTCTGCAGGACTCCACTGTGATGTCATCACATGCAGCATCCATGGCTGCTAGCAGGGACATGTGGACATGTGGACACCGGTCATAAACCTTCCACCTCCAGGCAGAAAAAAACTCCTCTATTGGATTAAGGAATGAGGAGTAGGGGGAGAGATGTTCAACCACCATCCTGCCATGTGCTGCAAACCATGCTGCGTGTTGTAAGGACCAGAAACTGAATGATGGAGTTCACAGTGGTTCTCCCTACATTTGGTTGCACTCGTCGAGCAGCCTCAGCCGTAGTGAGGCCGTGATTCACAACATGGTCCACAAGTGTAGCTCTAATTTCATCAGGACTTTGCCTATGTGCTTCACCTCTTCTTCCTCTGCCCCTGTTTTGTCCCCTTCCTCCTCACCCCTCCTCCACGACGCTGACGTTTCATTTCTGTGTCACAGAATTGTAGAAATGGTTTCACACTACCTGCTTGGTTCATATATTCTTGCCACATGAGGATTCATGGGATTCAGCTCTGAGTGACTGTGGACAAGTGTCTTGTCACTGGTTACAACTAATGCTTCACACATGAGTGAAAGCTGAAGTTCATCTGAGAGACATTGTTGAATTTAGGAAAAACATGATAAAGGAATGAATGAAATTAGCTCGACAGATTTAGACAACTAGTTCAACAGTTTTATATGTGATGACTCAAGCAATGAAATGAGGACTATTAGTTTTATAGGGAATGACTATTCAGCATCATAAGGATGTTTCATTTTGACTGACATGACATAAGCAAATGATAATGTTATAAAACAGCAGAGAATTGTATGAAAGTAACTGATACATGTCTAAAAGCATTTGATCAAAGGAATGAGAAACTGCTACGATGATGAGCACAAATGACTCAATGTTGTGGAGGTTGAACTTATAGTTGTGAGAACTTTCATTCTGATCTGAGAAAAGCACCAAAGCCACTGAGAACAACTGTAATGCGGCCCGCTCTTTCCACGATTGTCTGCCGCACTCGACCATTGCCGCTTTGGAGTGGAGTGGCTCTGAATGCTATAGATCAGCGGTTTTCAAAGTGTGAGGCGCGCCTCCCCTGGGGGGCGCCAGAGGCCTTCAGGGGAGGCGCGGCGTGAAAAAAAATAAATAAATACAAATAAGCGTATCATCTGGTTAGCTAACTACAGCGGGGCAAAATGTATCGATTTTTAGTACCTAATGTGAAAGTGAGAGTGGACACAGAAGCGAGCAGAAAACGGAGGAAGTATGACCCTGATTATTTAAAGTTTGTTTTTTCATGCATTGGGCCTGACGATGCTTCGCTGCCACTGCCACAGTGTGTTATTTTCAAAGATCGGTGCTAACTAACGACAGTATGCGACCATGTAAACTCCGGCGTCATATTGAAACTATGAACTAACCATTTCTTCTCCATTCAACTGGACGAGTCCATCGATGTGGCTAACTATTGCACAGCTAATGGTGTATGTGCTTTATTAGAGCGCAGTGTCCAGGAGGAGTTTTGCCATCCTCTGCCGGTGCGCACTACAGCAGCAGAAATCTTCAAGGCTTTGAATTAGGGCTGAACGATATATTGTTGTCATATCAGTATATAACACAGCGGGGAATTTAAAAAGAAAAAATTCAGGACCTACGGGAGTCCGTTTCACTGTTGGTAACGTGATCGGGACGGGATAGAACAAATAATCAACGGAGCGGGACGGAGCCGGAGATTAAATTAAAAAGTGACGCTGCAAAGCGGTGAGTGCGCCCAACTTTAGACAACAACACAGGGAGCTGGACGGGATTTGTGAGTCTTTCTCTCGTGATTTTCCAGGACATGATTTTTTTGGGGGGCAGTCACGTGATATGACGGGAGTATTTTTGTGGGTTTGGGATGGGCAAAATCTGATTTGGAGGTATTTTGGATTTAAAAATGATGATGTAAACTAGAGGGAGGTGTTGCGCAGGTCGCTTGGCGAAAATTGCGACGAAGCAAGAAACATGTTTCACCACATGAAACAACACCAACGGTGCAATTATAACTTGTATTCAGTGGTGGACAGTAACTAAGTAAATTTACCTGAGTACTGTACTTAAGTACAGTTTTTCAGTAGCTGTACTTTACTTGAGTATTATTTTACTTTCACTCCACCACATTTGAAGGACAAATATTGTGCTTTTTAATCGCTCCTTTTTAGCTTATACAGCTGATTATTTTTTTCATTAAGAATATAAACTGTTTCTGCTGATTCGCATATGGTTTGTCTTAGTCGTATACATCATGCCATATAATCCATACAATGGAGGAAGAAACTGGCTTTTGAGTTCTCTTAGGGGAGGCCCACCATCCCACACTTTGAAAACCCCTGCTATAGATAGATAGATAGATACTTCATTAATCCCAGGGGAAATTCAAAATCACAACCACAAACACTACTGTTTACTGTGTTCACTGCATGTGTTCAAACAGTAGTGATTGTGTTATTTCAGTAAAATAGATTAACTGTGTCCCAAAAATGTTGGTACGCAAATGAGCCTTTTCACATGTTGTTTTGACCATGCATGCGCACCTACACACCAGTCATGTGCACCCCTGGTTATTATCATTGTTATTATTATTATTATTTACACTACACAATTTTCTCTTTAGCCCAGGCCAATGCTGTAATGACAGAGTCATCATCATCTTCACCCCCCTCCTCCTCCACCTCCTCCTCCTCAGAGGATGAGAGGAAAAGAAGAAAACGGTACAAAATACGGACTAAAAAAAAAGAGCCACATCAATAAGGGGAAGAAGAAGAAGAAGGTGGCAAAAGAAAAGACATCACTTGGCAGAAGAGGTGAATCATGGGGACGGTTTGTATTTTGAAAAGTTTCATTGATGTTAGATTATAAATGCATTTGTGCTTAGGGATATTCATTTTTTTTTTAAAGTGTAACCACTGCATTACCAAAGTGGTTGTACTCATCTAGCATCTAGCATATCATTTAAAGGAGAAGTTCACAAAAAAACAAAAGAAAAAAAAAAAAAACACCAATATATTTTCCCTCTTTTCCAGAGTAATATCAATCCATCAATATAGTCTGTGTGATATTGCAAGGTTTGGAGACATCAGCTGTAGAGATGTCTTATCAACCCAATACAATGGAGTTGAATGGCATTGGGTTTGTGGTGCTCAAAGTGTGAAAAATACATTGGACAAACTCGAAGGCAATGTTTCTTACAGAAATCATGACCCAGTAATTCAAGATTATCCGCAGTCATTGTTGTGAGCAGTTTCATAGAGAGCTACTTTCTACCAAAGATGACATAATATCAATGAAACTGCTCATGAGGTTTGTGGATTATCTTGAGTAACCATGTTTTGATTTCTGGAGAGAGATGTGCTTTTCAAATGTAATTATTGAGCTAATTTGTTTTACTACTGAATTAGATTGCTGCAGTAGTAAGCATAGCAGCTAGATATGCCTACAAATATAAATACTTGTGATAGTAAGAGACTAGTCACAGCTGTAGAAGTTGAATTGGATGTGGTGAACTATCAGCTGTTCCTTTAGGGTTTGTAAATTGAGATGTCCCAGTACAGTAGTTGTGCCCTACTTTGATTTGTTGATTGACCAGTTCACCTTATTAACTAACTCTTCTCTTACTTTTGTAGCCTGTCGTCCCACGGAGATCATTGTCAGATACAAGAGGGTGTTGAGAGCATACAACAGTGGAAAGAAATTGGGTGAAGCATGTGCATTGGCTGGTGTAACAGAGCTGACGGTGAGATGTAAAGCACCAATCCCGGAGCTTGCCATAGCTTGCCCAGATAAGTTTGAAAAACTACTGGCAGGATTCTGTAAAAGAGATAAGATAGTTGACTTTGTCAGCAAATGTGAACACGTTTCAAAATGATGCAGAAGTCAGAGCCAAAACATGCCAGTAGTAGTGCAAAAAGATTTGTCCATTGTCTACTGTGAGTGAGTGTTTCTGCATGTGGCAGAGCTCAGAGTTGTACTGGAAGTCAGATGTGTACAAGGTGAAGAGGACAGGAGAAAGCACGGTCCCCTGTGGTGCTCCGGTGCTGCTGACCACAGTGTCTGACGTGCAGTCCTTCAGTCTGACGTACTGTGGTCTCTCTGTGAGGTAGTCAGTAATCCATCTCACCAGGTGTGAGTCCACCCTCATCTCTGTCAGCTTGTCTCTCAGCAGGAGAGTCTGTGGTAGTGGTAGGAGCTGCAGTATCAAACCTGTTAAAAAACAGGTTCAGCTGGTTTGCTCTCTCAGCATCCTCCTCTTCTGTGCTGCCGCCCTTCTTCTTGCAGCCTGTGATGGTTTTCATGCAAGACCTCCCTCATGCTGTTGTGCTGCAGCCTCTGTTCCACCTTCCTTCTGTACTCCTCCTTTGCCTCTCTCAGCTGGACCTATTAGTAACTATAATAGGCTCAATATGTTCTCCAGCAGTAACACGAGCATGTAGTCCACCATTGTTGTTGATGTTGTTAGGAGACGTTTTGCGAGATATAAGAGGTGGAAGGCTGCTCCAGGGGTGTGGCCATGGTGGTGATGACATCATCGTTTTCCAAAATCTCCGGTTTCCCCTGTCCAGACGGATTCACAAGAAGTGCGTTTTCGAATTTATCCACGCTGGTACCCGGTTTCAAAAAAGTGCGTTTTGGGGCTATGGGTTTACGGGATTCTTCTGGACGATAGGCCAAAACGAATAAAAACATCTGCGTTTACGCAAAAATGCGTTTTCGTGTGGATGGCCCCTTAAACTCAGAGAAAACAGAAGTTATTGTATTTGGTCCTAAGCATCTCAGAGATTCCTTATCTAATCACGTGGTTTCTTTGGATGGCATTACCTTGGCCTCCAGTACTACTGTGAAAAACCTTGGTGTTATATTTGATGAGGATATGTCCTTTAAATGTCACATTAAGCAAGTAACCAGGACTGCCTTCTTTCATCTACGTAATATCATCAAAATTAGGAACATCCTGTCTCAGAGTGATGCTGAGAAACTAGTTCATGCATTTGTGTCTTCCAGACTGGATTATTGTAATTCATTACTGTCTGGATCCAAATAACTCTTTAAAAAGCCTCCAACTGATTCAAAATGCTGCAGCAAGAGCATTGACAGGAATCAGCAAGAGAGATCATATTACTCCAGTTTTAGCTTCTCTTCACTGGCTCCCCTTAAAGTCTAGAATAGAATTTAAAATCCTCCTCCTTACATACAAGGCCCTCAAAGGCCTAGCTCCATCATATCTTAAAGACCTCATTGTACCATATCATCCCAACAGATCACTTCGGTCTGAAAGTGCAGGCCTACTTGTGGTTCCTAGAATTTCAAAGAGTAGAATGGGAGGTAGAGCTTTCAGCTATCAGGCTCCTCTCCTGTGGAACCAGCTCCCAGTCTGGGTTCAGGAAGCAGACACTCTCTCTATTTTTAAGGTCAGGCTTAAGACTTTCCTTTTCGATCAAGCTTATAGTTAGGGCTGGACTAAACCATCCCTTAGTTATGCTGCTATAGGCCTAGGCTGCTGGGGGACAATGCACCAAACACATGTTCTCCTTCTTTCTTCTCTCTCCTCTCTCGTGTCCTCCACTTTCTTTTTCTCTGGCACAGAGCTCCTGTCCTCTAAATTCCTATCTGCTACTAGTCATGACATTCTGTGCCATTACTATGTAGAATGTTTACTGCTGCTCTCTCTTCTTCCGAGTATCTCTGGCCTGGAGTTGAGTGTTTCCTGTGGAGCTCCATACTACATCTGTTGTCGTGGTCTCATCATTCTGCCCAGTCTCCATGGAATCCTGCTGTTATCCACTCCTACCTGAATGAACAATTCTCCAACCTGCCTATGATTCCTCTTACATTTTCTAACTGTCATGTAACATCATTAGTTTGTACCATAGCATCCAACTTGTATGCTTTAGTCAGATGTGTGTATCTATGACAGATGTACGTTTATCTTGCTGTTCTCTTTCTCTGTCTGTACCCGGCTGGCCTTAGGCAGATGGTTCCTCCATATGAGCTGGTTCTGGTTCTGGTTCTGGTTCTGCTCAAGGTTTCTTCCTGTTAAAAGGGAGTTTTTCCTGCCACCATCGCCTTCAGGCTGCTCTGGGGGTTTCAGGCCGGGTCTTGTAAAGCGTCTTAAGACGATTTGTATTGTTATTGACGCTATATAAATAAAGCTGAATTGAATTGAACTGAATTGATTGATTGAAAGTGAGCGAAACCACTGCTCACGTAGAAGAGGACAAATAATTATTATTTTTTTCTTTTACAACAACTTCAGAACAAGCAGAAACTTTTACCTTTCTGCAGGACGTTTTCAAGATGGCGGCGTGAGAGAGGGTCACATTCGGGAAAGCTGGTGCGCTAATTGGCAATTTTTTTCAATTTAACTCTGCACAAACAGCACTCTAACCTCTTAATGGTTCAGTAGCCTAACATGAACATTGATAGTTATTTCCTGAGGCAGTCCGACAGCATGCCACGCAAGAAAAATCAAGTTTTTGATGATGTTGAACATGGCCAGCCTGCGGGAGGGGCTCACTCGGGAGCTAGCTCCACAGCCGACACCGGAGCAGATGCTAGTTTACTGGCACTTCGCGAAGCAGTGGGTGAAATTACCGCTAACATTAGATGGAAAAGATGGTATGTGAATTAAGTGAGCGAGCTGACGACCTGGAAAATAGAGGGCGACCTAAAAATCCGTATCGTCGGACTTCCAGAGGAAGCTGAGGGTGAAGACCCGACTCAGTTCTTTGAGACCTTGCTCCCTAAAATCCTCCATATCAAATGCAAGTCAGGTCGAGTGAAGTTGGAGAGAGCACACCGCTCACTTGCCCCAAAGCCCCCCTCCATCCAGAGACCCCGGCCGGTGTTGGTCAGGTTCCATAACTTTCAAGATAAACAGCGTGTAATGCGGCGTGGGAGATGGGACGGAGAAATCAAGCGCTGAAATATGAAGACCCGACAGTGATGATATTTCAAGATTTTTCCTCATCAGTTCTCCATAGAAGAAAAGGGTACGACGGAGTGAAGAAACAGCTGAGAGCACTGGGTGCCGCCTACAGGCAAATCTACCCCGCATCTTTGAGAGTCACCTGTCACGGATCAACCAAGGTGTTCCATGACCCAGCCGCTGTGGAGAAATATGTTGAATCACTGAAGGATACCGTGCCCTAAGCACAATTGCTTGGCTTTCTAAAGTTCACCTTTTAACAAGAGCCGTTTCCCACTCATCATTTCATTACGTTGTGAAAGTGTCACTTGTAGCGTTACCTTTTCACTACACATCGTTTGATCATAATTGATAACAAACACCAAAAAAGCGTCCTGAAATGCAAAGCATACTAGGCTTGTAGCGACTAGTATCCCAAAAACAAAATAGTCGCTGAGAGGCTAAGGTATGGGTGTGTATGGCTGATTGTATGACGCGCTGTACAAACAAAGTATCCGCTGAGATCCAAGTGCGTTTGACAGGTTTATTGAAGAAGGTGGCTTATACAACTTAATCATAACGTGCGCAAATTAAATCAACAAAAAGGATGCAGAGCACTCAAAACAAACCCAGCGAAGAACAAACAGCGGTCAACAAGAAATACGGCCTCCCCGTAACTCACCCCCTCTCTCACTCTCTCTCTATAGCGACTTCTGCCCGTACACCTGTCTTTAAATTAACTAAATGTTACCGCCCCCAATTACTGGGATGTGAAAATAAACAAAAAAATAACAAAATATAAACCCAAGTAATTCCAAACATAACCAATTAAATCATGTTACTTAACATCTCATAATAATCAATGATATATGATACAAAAAATAATAAACACCTTCATGGCTCCTACAAGGCTAATAGGCTAACGTTACTTACCTGACTATATCTCTGATGGCTAAAAGAAATAGCAAGCCCAGTTTAAGCATCAAACATAGCATTGCTGGCTGACTAACTGATAAGTCTACCGTGCAAAAGGTTCTTTTTTATTTATTTATTTGTGATCTGCAGTAGACAGGAACGTTACAGTAGCCCACACAGCAGCACAGGTTCGCGTGGCCGTCGTCAGATTTGGAAGTCGCTGAAAAGGCTCCTTCAAGGTTGTGGCTTCGAGTCGACTTCAGTGAGGCGCCTTCAGTGAGGCACGGTGGTTTATGGGATGAGTAGTTCCTTCTCTCGGAAATGAAAATACTGTATGTACACAGTCTTCTACCTTTGACTTATTTTTATTTTTTTTTGACTTTCTCTTCGTTTTTTCACTCGAAATGATGTTTTATATGCTTATGAGTTCAGCCATAGCTGGTTATCCTAAGACATGCTCTAAAATTCTTTAGATACAGATTTTTCCAAAACGTCAAATCAATGGGAGAAATGAATGGGAACCGTACTTCCGTACCACCGCTCTCTTTGGCTGTGGGTGGGACTGTGACGCTCTATTGAGGCGTAATCGAACAGACCACTGGGAGGTGGGGAAGAGCGCCGGCACTGCTGGCCTGGATTATGTGGGTACAGGTGTGGTGGTGGAACCACCTATTTTACACCTGGAGCTCCACGGTGTGCGAGTCTTATGTTGGGACATGAACCTGGTGGAGAGCTATGGGAGCTCCCCAGGCATAACCAAGTTAACCACATGTTTTGTCTTTGTCTTGGAGACAAAGGGAATCACTGGAAACTTCAAGTCCCACAATCCTCCAGGTGTGAAAACTGACTCAGCAGTTCACTGGCTGACAGTGGCATGTGACCTCTGAGGTCATCAGGTCATATAAAATGCGCTGTCTTGGCCTTTGTTCTGTCTCTTCCGCTCTTCCTCTCTTCCTCTCTTACCCTTCCTCAACTCCACACCTCCATGTGGAGACCCCCCAGCTGCTCGGCTGCAGCTGGGTGCCAAGTAGTCTGCTAACACAAAGCAACTACTCGCAGGCCTGTTCTCCATACAGCAGCGAAGCGAAATCCTGCTGAGGAATCTACACCAGCTTTTAGCCAGCGAACAAAGGGTTTGCAGGCTAAACTCACAAACAACAGGAGCCACGCGGCTAGTTAGCACCGACCTGCTAACAAGCAACTTCAAAGGACTCAAGGAGCGGCCGGTTTCCCTCCAACGTCTGCCATCAGGACACACAGCAAGGACTGCAACTTTTCCCAGTTTGGCTTTCCACCAGGAATTGCCAACTAAAGGAGCAACATACCAGAAATGGACTTTCCACCAACCGGTAGTATGACCTGGGCAGAGTCTAAGCTAAGCTAAGCATAGTTAGAAATGTTGATTTGATGTGATATTTGTGTTTATTGAGTGTTTATAGTATAGTGGTTTGATGTTAGTTTAGATTATGCAACACATAGACTCAGGGTCTCTTGCATGCAAACTAACCACTCTTCCCCTAACCTGGCACCTCATAAAACCCTTATCACATTCCACACATCTACTGACCAGCACATGGTCTGAGCAGCCATTTTTCCTTTGTGTTCAAGACCTCAAGGCCCAGCGGCCATCTTGACACACCCACACTGGCGGCCATCTTGGCACGCCCACAAGTGGCAGCCATCTTGGAACGCCCACAAGTGGCAGCCATCTTGGATCGCCCACAACATACATACACACACACACACACATTCCTGTTTAGAGTATTCTGTTTAGATTGTATGTTACTTTTATCCTTGTTAATAAATGTCTTTTAAACATACAGTTGTCTGTTTAATGTTGCACAAGAGTGAATACTGCCAACCTCTACACTGCCAAGAACTCCAAATTACCTTCTACTAGTTGTTAACGTGGTCATTTTTGGTTATAGTTATTAAGTTAATTATTAATCAGAAATCCAAATTGACAATTTAGTACCATTTATGAGACTGATTTGATTGATTGGCTATATTTTCCCTTCCTAGAAGGGTGGTGCCCCGAGGTGATCTTGTAATTCAGATCCGATTATTTAATGATAAATAATTATTTTTGATAATTATTAATTATTCATGATAGCCAAACCCCAATATTGAGTGCCTCAATATCCAGGCCCAACATAATGGTGCCCCGTGTGAGGCAGAGTACTGTTGGCAATTATTCATAATTGTGCAATATTAATTTCAGCATAATTTTGGCCAAAGCCAAAAATATAGTCTTAACGTTCAATCCCACTAGTCTACCACAGGAGTAGATGTCCAGTTGTACTTACAAACAGGTGCAGTGTGGTGATAATTTATGAAATTCATAAATTGATAATTTATTAATAATTCGTTATTAATAACTACCGTCTTAAGTCCCATTGTGCTACATTAAGAGTTGCTTTTGCTGCTAGCTAATTCAAGTTGAACCTACTTTTCGTAGTTGTAAGAATTTTAGCATTTGAATACCACGTATTCAATGCAATCCAGTCAAGCTGTTTCCTGTTAAATTAAGTGCTCCCCTGGTGAATTAAACCACAGCGTGCCACCGGCCCTGTGTGAAAGAACTTGTGCCGGCTGTTACTGCCATGCATTTCAGCCTAAGTAAGATAAGGAGTCTGAGATAGAGCCACAGTGTGCTACCAGCCCTGTGAAACATAAAGTTATATACTTAACTGTTACTGCCATGCATTCCAGCCTAAGTTAACTTTAAGAATCACGTCTTTAACTGTCACTGCCAGGCATTTCAGTTATTGCATGTTGAGTTTTGGTGAGTAAATTTGCATTTACTGTGTTACCAAATTTGTTGTGCCCACTAGAGCCACTAGATGGTGCCATAGCTACCTTTCTAGCCTCTCCCTTAGAAGCTACATAGCTACTTAGCATAGCATTGCTAACCCCATTGCTTTCTTGTTGTTGTTTTTGACACCTTACCTCTATCCCACATAACAATGGAGAACCCCTGTGTAGAGCAATTAATTTCTTCCCTTGCACAGAGCCTAAACCCAGGCTACCCTGCATTCATTAACAAATTGAATTTCAGCGAGTGCAGGGATGAGATAGATTCTCTGCTTAAGGACAGGTGTGATGCACAGACTGCATCCAAAGGCCCATTGTTAAGATGTTTGCTTCTGAACTTTCACAGGCAATCCAGCCTTGCCTCTCAGAGCAAAGCAGCCTTAGAAAAGGAGGTAGAGTCCCTTAAAGCGCAAACGGCTTGTCTCCTCCATGAGGTACAAATGGCCAATTACAAAGCTATGCGCTACTTATCAGACCTGCACTCCGCAGAGTCCGATCTTTGTGCACACAAAGAGGAACTGTTAAGGCTTAAATCAGGTTGTCTTTCCTCACCACAGTCATTAAGCCAATGTGATTCTGGCTATTCCGATTCACACTCCTCCTGTAGTGAAAGGTTAATGCCCTCTACAGTTAGAAGATGGGAACAATTTCCAACCGACCCTAAGTTCTTGGAAATGGAGTCAGCTCCTCAACCTCCTCTGAGAGACCGAGGTAACAGTTTCCTGACGTCCCATCTTTCTGATATAGATCGTGAAGAGATTTGTAGTTTATCCTCCAGAAGATATTCTGCCCAATCTTCTTTTCAGCCTATGATGTATGACACTCCCATCCGTGCCCATCTCTCCGAAGGGGGGACTACAACACCACAGGTTTGTCCAGTCCCCGCCTTTCCGCCAGAGATAACTGTAGCACATGATGCACCTGCCCGGACACCACAGTGTCCCCGCTTTGAAGTGCTTGAGTTCCTTGCTCAGGACATTGAACATTTTGATCCAGACAGCTGTGGTCATAATGTTGACAATTATGTCAGGGATTTAGACCATGCCCTAATTGATTTGCCCCATGCAACCCAAAGGGAGAAGGTTAAACTTGTATGGAAAACGAGCTCTAAAGCTGTCCACAAGTTTATCCAGTCACAACCTCCCACAGTCAGAGATGACTACTCAGAGCTCTGTCAAGCACTGCTAGAAGAATTCACTTCTACTGCTGATGAGATTGGCTCAATAGTTGCAGCTCTCCAAATTAAACATACCCGTCATGAGCATCCTAGAGATTATTACAAACGTTTGAGACATGTGTACTTTCAGGGCAAGAATGCACCAGGCTTGGAAGAGAACTCCACCTTCAAGTCCTTATTCTTGCAGAACCTGCACCCATGTGTACGCACTCACGTTGTACTCATGACACGCCAAGGTGATCCCTCGATGCAAGACATCAGGAAGATGACACAGGTGGCTTGGGAAACTGTTGTCACTTCCAAAACAAGAGGGAAGACTGTTGAGTCCTCCAGCTCAACCACCAATGCATCACCCCGATCTGTCACCTTAAAACATCACCCTCACAACAGACCAAAGGGGGGTGATAAAGGGCCACACAGGGACACTGAGCGTAGCCGCCATGTCCGCCAACTTCCCAGAGATAGGCATTCACATAGTCGGAGCTGTAGAAAGCCTTATTCTGAAATTCTGGCCCAGCAGAATGATCAGCTGATAGACTGCTCAGATGATGATCGCAGCATCTCTGAGTGCAGCTTAGATGGCCATGATTTAGCAGACAGCGACAATGCATCTGAATACCTCTGTGCCTCTGGCTACACGGAGCGTTACAGCCCTGAGCCACGAGCTCGGAAAAACTTAAGGCACCTCAGATTCAGAGTTCCTTCTTCACAGTGATAACAGTCCATCCTTGTACTGCCAGTAGGTACCAAGTACTTTACTTTCTTTGCAGTTAAGTAGGCAAACTTGTTGATTTGTTAGCAACAGCAGCAAACTCCATAGTTTCAACTCACTAATAGTCACACCTGCCACTATTAGCTGAGAAAAGCCTAAATTCGAATTGGACCCAGACCCACTGTCTAACTTTGCAATTACACCTGAACCAACTCCTTGGTAGTATTTTGCAATTTATACATGTCCTTATTCAACATAAATTTTTAGGACACATTCGAACAATGATACAGCCATTGACAACCAAGATATTAAAATGTGATGACATCCTTCCACAGCAACATGTGCATGAAGGACAAAATTGTTATTTCTGTTAAGATCAGATCGAGTACTGCATCGAATAATAATTATTCTAATAAGATCCAATGAGTAAACCACAAAACTCTTGGACATTTGGAAATGGTTTTATCATTGTAGGTGCCACTCCCTTTCTGCATCTTACCTTAACAATTTACATCACTTACATCCTCCTCTTTCTCACTAACACTGTTAGTAAATGTCAATGTGCTTATGTGTATTTCAGTTTTCACCTGATGATTTTGTTTTGCTTAGCTAAGATAGTTAGCGTTTACCACAGCCCAGTTGGTTAACAGACTGCCCAGATGTCATTACTATGAATGAACTTTTCCAACTTGGATTACGCATGGACACTTGTGCTCTCACGACCACACGTCGAGTGAGATCGTGAGACCAAAGGGGGGAATGTTGGGACATGAACCTGGTGGAGAGCTATGGGAGCTCCCCAGGCATAACCAAGTTAACCACATGTTTTGTCTTTGTCTTGGAGACAAAGGGAATCACTGGAAACTTCAAGTCCCACAATCCTCCAGGTGTGAAAACTGACTCAGCAGTTCACTGGCTGACAGTGGCATGTGACCTCTGAGGTCATCAGGTCATATAAAATGCGCTGTCTTGGCCTTTGTTCTGTCTCTTCCGCTCTTCCTCTCTTCCTCTCTTACCCTTCCTCAACTCCACACCTCCATGTGGAGACCCCCCAGCTGCTCGGCTGCAGCTGGGTGCCAAGTAGTCTGCTAACACAAAGCAACTACTCGCAGGCCTGTTCTCCATACAGCAGTGAAGCGAAATCCTGCTGAGGAATCTACACCAGCTTTTAGCCAGCGAACAAAGGGTTTGCAGGCTAAACTCACAAACAACAGGAGCCACGCGGCTAGTTAGCACCGACCTGCTAACAAGCAACTTCAAAGGACTCAAGGAGCGGCCGGTTTCCCTCCAACATCTGCCATCAGGACACACAGCAAGGACTGCAACTTTTCCCAGTTTGGCTTTCCACCAGGAATTGCCAACTAAAGGAGCAACATACCAGAAATGGACTTTCCACCAACCGGTAGTATGACCTGGGCAGAGTCTAAGCTAAGCTAAGCATAGTTAGAAATGTTGATTTGATGTGATATTTGTGTTTATTGAGTGTTTATAGTATAGTGGTTTGATGTTAGTTTAGATTATGCAACACATAGACTCAGGGTCTCTTGCATGCTAACTAACCACTCTTCCCCTAACCTGGCACCTCATAAAACCCATATCACATTCCACACATCTACTGACCAGCACATGGTCTGAGCAGCCATTTTTCCTTTGTGTTCAAGACCTCAAGGCCCAGCGGCCATCTTGACACACCCACACTGGCGGCCATCTTGGCACGCCCACAAGTGGCAGCCATCTTGGAACGCCCACAACTGGCAGCCATCTTGGATCGCCCACAACATACACACATACACACATTCCTGTTTAGAGTATTCTGTTTAGATTGTATGTTACTTTTATCCTTGTTAATAAATGTCTTTTAAACATACAGTTGTCTGTTTAATGTTGCACAAGAGTGAATACTGCCAACCTCTACACTGCCAAGAACTCCAAATTACCTTCTACTAGTTGTTAACGTGGTCATTTTTGGTTATAGTTATTAAGTTAATTATTAATCAGAAATCCAAATTGACAATTTAGTACCATTTATGAGACTGATTTGATTGATTGGCTATATTTTCCCTTCCTAGAAGGGTGGTGCCCCGAGGTGATCTTGTAATTCAGATCCGATTATTTAATGATAAATAATTATTTTTGATAATTATTAATTATTCATGATAGCCAAACCCCAATATTGAGTGCCTCAATATCCAGGCCCAACACTTATGTTGACCTTTTAGTTTGATTCTCTTTGATTCTCCTTTCCATTTTTCTCCTCTCCCTATTCCACTTCTAGTTCTGTCATCATCTGCTCTCTCCTCGTCCCTCCTATTTCATCTGCTCTGACCTCTTGCCTCATTCCTTCCTATCCCATCATTCAGTGACACCATCTTTTCCTTGCTGGCTTTGACAGTTAACTGGCCCATTCCCTCCTTTAGTTCACTCAACATGGTTTTTATTTCTTTTAAAGCCTGCTCAGCAGCCTCCCCCAGCGTGGGTTTTAGTTCAAACACACCTTTGGTTATATTTACTTGTGGCATCTGCACAGACGGATTATGTGGCCTGTATTGGTTGTTAGGGTTTTCCTGTCATCATAGCTCTAGCTTCTTCATATAAATATTCAGGTGTCGATTAACTACACACATCCACTGGAACTGAACAGAAGCTCCAACAGTGTCAGGAAATATCAGAGAAATGTTGACTCAGTGGAGTCCATAAAGCAAAGAGCAGAAACAGAAACACATCTATATGCTGAGTGAGTGAAACTGAACACTGGCTGCATCACTGTGAGTAGAATGTGTATGTTTTAGCTCATGTTTCTGCTGAACATGTGGTTTATTCTGCAGCATTTATCTGCAGTCAGAGTCTCTCTACACACAAGCTGCTGCTGCTGCTGCTGCTGCTGCTTCAACCTCTGGATCATCAGGACACAGCTCATCCTCTCTCAGATCACACACCGTCCTCTGAAGGAAGACCTCCATCTGTAGAGAGAAGAAGAAAAAATAGAGGAGATAAATGAGTGTTTCCAGAGTCTGGTAGCAAACTTCTGGATCATCTGATTGTTTGTCTCTCTCTCTCTCTGTCTTTCTGTCCAATCATGAAGCCTGTCTCCATTCTCCTCTCACAGCTTCACTGAGAAGCTGCAGGTTTACAGGAAACACTGGATCTTTGATACTAACTGTGTTTAGGACAATACTGATGAAAGCAGCATGGACTGACTGGAACAATCTACTCACTCCAGAGTCTCCAGTTTATAGTCTGGACTCTCCACAAGATCAAGAAGCTGCTTCACATCTGAATGATTCAGACTATTTCTTCTCATGTCCAGACGTTTAAGATGGGAGGGGTTGGACTTCAGAGCTGAGACCAGAGAATCACAACTGATCTCTGACAAACTGCATCTTATCAATCTGAATAAAGAATAAAATATGTAGATTAAATCTACTCAGACATGTTTGACTGACTTTGTCCTTGTGTTATTGTGGATCTTCATCATGTCTTCTACAGACAGTAATATGTGGCAGTGTGAGGTGTGTGATCTCCTTCCAGCAGCTGTGGTTCAGAGAGAATGGACTGATACATGGATCACAGCAGGTTTCACTCCAAATTAAATGTGACTGAATGATGATGAAGCAGCAGGAAGCTCAGACACTAAACACACCTCAAACACCTGCATCTGAACACATGATCTCATCTGTGTGTGTTGATTAAACACATTGAATCTACAACAGTAACAGACAGTGAACTGACCTCAGAGTCTCCAGTCTCCAGTCTGGACTCTCCAGAAAACCACACAGCTGCTTCACTCCCGAATCCTTCAGGTTGTTTCTACTCAGGTCCAGATGTTTCAGATGGGAGGGGTTGGATTTCAGAGCTGAGACCAGAGAATCACAGCTGATCTCTGACAAACTGCAGCTCCTCAATCTGAATAAAGAATAAAAGATGTAGATTAAATGATGAATAATTCAATCAGATGTGTTCAGGTTTTAAATGTGCAGCTCCCCTGCATTACTGTGTCCTAACAGCCTTTAAGCTTCATTGACTTTAACAACTAACAGTGGACATTTTCTACAGTTTCTGATACAAACACTCGTCTTGAACTAAAGGACATTTACAGATTTATGGAGGAAAGTTCTGGATGAACATGAATTAGATTCAGTTGGTGATTAAACATATCAGATCTACAACGGTAACAGACAGTGAACTGACCCCAGAGTCTCCAGTCTACATTCTGGACTCTCCAGAAAACCACACAGCTGCTTCACTCCTGAATCCTTCACGTCGTTGAGACTCAGGTCCAGATGTTTCAGATGGGAGGGGTTGGACTTCAGAGCTGAGACCAGAGAATCACAGCTGATCTCTGACAAACTGCAGCTCAACAAACTGAATGAAGAATAAAAGATGTAGATTAAATCTAACTAGAAAATTCCTGCGGAAATTTTGACTCTGCTGCTGGTTCCGACATAAGTTAGTGCAACGCCGCTACCCCCTTAGGTTACCACGCTTGTGGCTTAGCCTGCCGCGGCAGGGGCTCATGGTGGGTTCTGCCTTCCTACTGTAATGCTGTAATGGTGTGAGGGCTCATAATGTTTTGTCAGTCTTTGTGATCCACTGAGAACCTATGCTCTAGCACCTTCTGTGTTCACCTGTGTTGTGTCTGCTCGTCAGGGGCTGTTGCCATGACTACACGCTGCACATGATATTCTATATCAGGGGTCACCGAACTTTTTTCTCTGGGGGCCACATTATCGTTCCTGACTGTGATGGGGGGCAGGGGCCTGGTCAGCTACTGTATATAACATAGAATTGTATGACTCAGACCAAAATGACCACCAGCATTGTGTTGTAGAGATTGCTAGCCTGGCACAGCCGTCCCCACTACTATATCCACACAATTATATCAACACTTGAGCAACAAACTTTGTTGCTAGCCATTTTGCTGTCCTGAACTGAATTGTTTACTGTTGCCAAAGTGATCAGCACCATGAACAGCTACACGGACTATGACAAATTGTTTGTTCTGGTTCCACTATGTATGTGTAATATTGTTTTGTGCAAGTTTAAATTTTTGCATGCTTAATTAATGTGGCCGAGGCTCCGGGTTCATTGTTATTACAAACCTACGACCAATCAGCTCTGAATTATCTTCGAATTAAAAGTTCTTTTGGGTTTTCGATTGAGAACTGATCTCATGTCTTTTCTCTTTATTTCTAATAATGCGATAACAGTGCGTATACTACGTAGGCTACACATGCTTCACTGGGTGGCTTCGTGAATAAATAACGCAGTTGACTATGTGTCACCGCTGCATGTAACAATATTGCCGTGGTGTAGGAGTCAAGCCGTGCTGGTTTATATATTTATATTTTTTTATTATTAATGTTGTGAGTTGCAGCGCAGAGCTGCTGAGAATATGTTCCCGCAGCTATGATCACGAGCATGTGATGAAAATTCAGCAAATATAGTTAATTTTATAACTAAATATCAATTTTTAACTGAACAAACTAACAAAATACCAGATGCAGACATGCTATTTTTTTCCAAAAAGCAATTTAAAAAAATAGGCCATGACGACTTTTGGGGATTGCCTCATAGTTCAACTGGTGGGGGGCAGGGGGGCCGGTCAAAGGGGGGTGGCGGGCCGGAGTCGGCCCGCGGGCCGTAGTTTGATGACCCATGTTCTATATGTTATAAAGCATTATCTTTTCTACCCCAGGATTTGGCCTCTGAACAAATGCTTATAACTCAAAAACTACAAGTCCTATCAGAAAAGCACTGAGTGTCAGCTATCTGTCCTCTACCATTTCGTGATGCTCCCATGTATGTACTGTGAAAATTGTGGCCTGGGTCGATTGAGAAAGAAGGGCATGCGACATGGATTTTCAACGAAAAATTGCTCTCACTTTTCACATACACACGGTAAAAAATTGGAAAAGAACTCCTCACTCGGAGAACCTACAGTCCAAACATCATCTGAAAGCCAAAAAACATCCCTACGTTTTTTTTTATATATATTCTCTGACCTGTCTCTCTCTCAGACTCTCTGCAGCCTGTTTTTATCTGCTATCATCAGATCCTCAGGGACTTCTTCGAATGTTTTGCATTGAAGCATTTTTCTAAGCTTAGGTTTTTGTACAGGATTTCTGCCAACTAGTGGTGGGGAGTATGAACAACATGTAACACTCTATTCAAACAACAGCTCCAGTCAGTGAACTGACCTCAGAGTCTCCAGTCTACAGTTTGGACTCTCCAGTCCAGCAGACAGATGCTTCACTCCTGAGTCCTTCAGGTCATTGTCAGTCAGGTCCAGCTCTGTCAGATATGAAGGGTTGGACTTCAGAGCTGAGGCCACAACTTCACAGTGAGTCTCTGAGAGTTCACATCCAGTAAATCTGTGATTAGAAAACATATAAAATCTGTTATAAAATCAGATCATTTACATTCTAGATCCAGACTGAATGAGTATGAAACAGAGTGAGGTGATCATCTGATGAACATCTGTGGTTCAGCTCATCTCATCTTACTGTGTTTGACATGACACAATGACTCTCTTCATTCTCTCTCATAGCTGCAGACTTTTAATGACAATCTCTGTTCTGCTTTCATCTTGTAGATGAAGGAGGGAAAATGGAGTTACATTTAGGCTTCCATACTGTCCACAGTCTGTCAGTGTGATTTGATCCACACAGTCAGAATGAAGACATCTGGTTGATGAAAACATTTCTTCACTTTGACTCCAGAACATTTAGAATGAGTTTTACTCAGTGAACAGTTCCAGTTGGAGAGATGATCTCTCTTTGCTACCTACTACTGTCAGCTACGACTGTTCACGTCCATACGCAGGAAAAATCTGATGACTGCTGCCAAACGCTGCAGAAATGAAACTAAACACTTGACAAGAAGGAATCCACTTTTTATACAAACACAGTGTGTTAACTGATCCCAGGATATCTGATTGATGCCTGAGTGAATATGAAGTTTCTCTTTAAGAGGTGATGCATTACAACTGAATGCTAATATTTGTGTTTTTGTATGATGAGCTTACAGCCTGAAGGAGATCTAAAAGAAAATGAAGACAGATTACAAACAGAACTAAACTGGTTCATCCTACATAGAATGTCATGTAGAAAACATCTTGGGACAAATAATGTAAAAATATACCTCTAATAAAGTGACACTTGTAATTTGAGTGTGGTCATTTTGTTCCATGTCATTTCAATAAAAGCACTGAGGCATCCCCCAGCATCCTCCATGGTCACAATGACTTCAGTAATCTTTAGAAAATGATACAGATCTGGTTTTAAACCACTAAACTTACTGAATAAAACAAACTATAAAATGTTGTGTGTCTCAAAAACCTCCAGCACAACCTCCTTCATTAGTTTTATCAGGGTTACATGAAGCCTCCATCACACAAAGGAAGATAAAGAAATGGTTAAAAAGAATATAGAATCTAACTTAATTATTGCAAATACATCATAGATAATAACAAACATCACAACCAACTAAAATAATCTACATTTTTATACTCACAGCATTTTAAACAGCTTCAGAAATCAACTCAACTGATGTATAATGTTTGAGGTAAAACTAAGAATAATGACAATAATGTAATCCTGTTGTTATAAGTGTAGCATGACTCCTTTAGGGGGGGTACTACAGTGCGCATGTGCGACCATGACGTGTGTGTGGGTGGTAGAGCGAGGGTGAGCGAGCGCAACGGTGAAAGGCAGACAACAGTGAGACTGGTTAGCGAAGTTAATAATAAATGAACAGTGCCTGTCACTTCTTTAAAGACATAAGGGAGTTCCCGTGTATTGCTTGCCACTGCTGGAGATGAAGTAAGGGGGGTTAACCCCGAAGTTAGCATCAATTTCTGCCCTGGAGGAAACTCTCCCCTGTGCTTCCCGACTACAGTCTGGGAGCCGAACAGGAACGGCGAACACTGTGTATGGTGGACGGATCACGTTTTAGCTGCTTTAACTGCATTTTAACCCTAAGATTGACAGTGTTTTAATGGATTGTATTGTCTCTAGTTTCACTATCGCAGTTCTGCCGTACTTTTGGTGCTTGTTAACCCTTTAGGTGCTGAGTTTAGATTTTGATATCTAAATTTCAGAAGACTCTGGCTTGAAAGTGGTTTGAGATAGAGACAAAGTGTAAATTAAAGCTGCAAGCAGCATTGAGCGGGCCCTCGCACCCAACAGTTCTCCAGTGAGAGGCAAAGTCTTCCTGCTTCAAGGATTTATTTTGTTACTCCCAATTGAAGTTTACTGTAAAACTGAAATACATACAGCAAAAGATGATTCAAAATAAAATATATTTTAAGTATCTCTTACTTATGCCAGTAGAAGTTAATATTTAAACCATCTTGTTACTCATCCCACATGATATCACCATTGCATACACATGATTTTCCAATCTTTATGAAATCAAAATGACTACCCTCATCAACACACACTACCATTACAACTTAATAATTTACTTAAAAGATAGATCTGTGACCTGTTAAAAAAATATAAAGTGACCAGTAGAAGTTTTATAAATATGAGATCTACAAAATGAATGAAATCAGAAGATATGTCTTGGTTGCCCTCAGGCTTAATGCCTTATCAGATTGACTTCAAAATTTGGAAATACGTTGTCGATAGATAGACGAAGGAACCTGACATAAGTTTTTGACTTTTCATCGAAGTGGTGTGGGTGTTCTGGCCCCTCAAAGTTTCATGACGTGCCATGAAACAGGAAATTGCATTAAACATGCTGTAATTCAGTCCAAACTACATTAAACTTTACAGTATCGTTAATGGTCCCTAACTGCACACATCCATATGTCAATATTCCTACAACTACTGTAGCGCCACCTATTATGAACAGGAAATGTCTGATTTTGGAGCATATGTGCTCTACTGTTCCTGTCAGGGTGTTTGGATTCTCTCTTGACTTTTTGTTAAACTTTGGGCCTGTTATGGTAGCTCTCCCTGTCTGACTGAATCCATCGTCGTTGCACGTAGTGTACTACTTTATCCAGCAGATGCAGCCAAAGCATTTCTTTTCTGGTGGCTTGCTGCCAGCGTGTGTGTGTGTTTAATGATGGGTGTAGCTGTTTTAACATACTTTGATGCCACAGAGACAATAATTATACAATTGTTTGGTGATGCCTCAGAGAGAATAAATTCAGCCATCTGTCACAGATGATTTGCTCTGACAAGTATTGGATTGCATTGACTGTGCATCGTGCCACGGTGCATTGTTACTCCGCCGTGTTCGCTTCTTTAAAGAGTCTTTCTAAGTATAGGGCAGTCAGTTTTGGCCATTATAAACAGCAGCCTGTCCTCTGGCGTTGTCCCCACTAGTTTTAAATATGCAGTGGTGCAACCACTGCATAAGTAACCTGGACTCGATCGCAGTGTGCTGGCCAATTTCAGACCCATCTCCGAGCTGCCTTTTATCTCAAAAATCTTTGAGAAAGTTGTTCTTGCTCAGTTAAAATCTTTTCTGGACGAGCATGGTGTCTGGAGGTTTTCCAGTCTGGTTTTAAAACATGACATAGCACAGAAGAGTTCTAATGACATCCTCCTGACCAATGACTCTGGAGACTTTTCTATTCTTGTCCTGCTGGACCTGACAGCGGCTTTTGACACCGTGTACCACAACATCTTAGTGGCTCGGTTACAACACCTAGCGGGCATTTGTGGTAGTGCTCTAGATTGGATCAAGTCTTATTTGGCAGACAGGACTATGCATGTAAGCCTTGGTGGTTCTGAGTCCTGTTCGGCTCCACTGTTACAGTATATGGGATTCCACAGGGTTCAATTTTAGGGCCTCTGCTTTTTTCACTGTAACTGCTGCCTCTGGGGTCCATCCTAAGAAAGCATGACAATTCTTTTCATTGTTATGCTGATGATAGTCAGATACATATGCCACTAAAGAAGAAGGATGCCTTATCACTCAAACCACTATTGTGTCTTGAAGACATTAAAGACTGAATGGCCTTAAACATTTTAGATTTCAATGAAAATAAAACAGAAGTGATGGTGTTTGGCAGAGGCGGTTCTGGGGAGGGGCCAGCAGGGGCCAGTGCCCCTGTAGCACTGATTCTGGACCCCCCTGTGGCCCCCCCTCCGAAAGTAGATTATTCAGTAGCGCCGAGTCGCCGACGTCGAAGGTAGAACTAACGTGCGTGGCTTAACATTCTAGTCGGACCTTTTAGTGCGCTGCACCATTGAAAAAACTAGAGCGAACCATAACACGAGCCTGAAGCAGTCGGAAGATTACAACGAACAACGACGAACGATCTTACACTGTCAAGGTAAGACTTCTGGTAAAGAAATGTTGTTTGCTAACTTTATGAATTATAATAGCATCCTGCCAGAACACCAGGTGTTAATGTCAGCTTAAGTTGATTGTATGGTTCTAGCTAACGTTAGTTACTATTCTTAACGTACGTTATCACAACACAAAACCAAGCAAGCCCGCAATAGTAGGATTGCTGAAGTGTAATTCCTCTTAATTGCTTTTTGTCTGTAGTGAAAAATGAAGAGAAAAAAGGACATTACGTCCTATTTCTACAAGAAAAAGACACAAAATGATGCAGACATTGAGACAGAGTCAGATGATGGTGGTGAGAGAGCTGAAGAGGAGCAAGTTGAGAGCGCCACAGAAGGAGAGTCAGGGGACATAGGAGACGTTGATTTTCAGAGAGAGGGCCCAGAGCAGCAGAGAGAGACAGATGAAGATCCTGAGGGTGAGGAAGCTGAGACTGAGATAGAGGCGGAGTGTGAGACACAGACAGAAAATATTTGTGCATCTACAAGCACTGGACCATCAGGTATGTGATGTTGAAAAGAACACTATGTTTTGTGGCCCTGGTCAGGCTTTAGAATATATTAATTTATATTTACTGAATGCAATAAAAAATGAATTAATTCATACAATTGATAAATAGCATTAATAAATAAATACAGTTTAGACAATTGTGTGTGTCTGAGTGCCTAAGCAGTGTTAAGTATAGCAGTTTAGTCTATATGCTGTGTCCATGCAGAATTTATGTTTGACTACATATGTTCGGTTTATCTTTCTCCACAGACATCAGCAAAGGTAAACAAGACCCACCAATGCAGCCGGACCTAAAGATTTTTCCAAGGACCCTGATGGGGGACAGGAGGAGGAGCTTCAAGGCAGCCTGGTACCACATCCACCCCTGGCTTGAATATTCAAAACAGTTGGACTCTGCGTATTGTTACGCTTGCAGACATTTTAGCCCTCCTAATAGCCAAGACACAGTCTTTGACTCACCAGTTGGCTTCAAAAACTGGAAGAAAGCATGTTACAAAACAGGAGGGTTTGCATTGCATGCAAGGTCTGAGTGGCACAAGCAAGCCATGGTTACGTGGAGGGACTATCAGAGAGCTGCAGCAGCTAATGCAACCCTGGCCAATGCCTTAAATAAGGAGCACAACAGACAGATCAACGAAAATCGGGCATACATAAAAACAATAGGGGAAGTGTTGTTACTCACTGCCACTCAAAACATGGCTCAAAGAGGTCATGATGAGTCTGCAGACTCGGATAATAAAGGGAATTTTAAAGCAATTCTCGACACAATCGCAAACCATGACAAAGCTGTTAAGAAAAGGTTGACCTCAATTCATAATGCAAAATACACAAGCAAAATGATTCAGAATGAGGTTCTGGGTTGTTTAGCAGACATGGTTCGAACTGAAATTACAGAAGAAGTGAAAAACAGTGAAGTTTTCAGCATCATAGCAGACGAAACAAAAGATGTGAAGAAAAAAGAACAGATCTCAATCGTACTAAGGTACTACTACAGTGGAGCTATCCAGGAAAGTTTCCTCCATTTTGAATCCACAGAGAAGCTCGATGCAGCAGGGCTTAGTGAGAAAATAATCCACATTCTGGAAAATCATGGTCTAGAGTACAAAAAGAACCTTGTAGGCCAAGCTTATAACGGGGCTTCTGTTATGAGTGGGAAGCATTCCGGGGTACAGGCGAGAATCAGAGAGAGAGCAAAATATGCCTTCTACATCCATTGCACTGCCCACTGTCTAAATTTAGTTCTAGTAGATACAGTCAAAGCTATCCCAGAAGTAGAGGAGTTTTTCTACTTACTAGAAAAACTGTATGTGTTCACATCTGGATCAGCTGTCCATCCTAAATGGCTGGCCATACAAAGAGAGATGTACAAAGGTGCACCAAGAGAGCTCCAGCGTTTAAGTGACACTCGTTGGGCATGTCGATTTATAGCTCTACGTAACATTATGGATAGACTGCCTGCCCTTAAGCGACTCCTGCAAGAGATAGCTCAAGAACGTAATGGTGAAAAATCTGTTGAGGCTCGAGGTCTGTTGGCACAGATAGATTTTGAATTCACAGTGCATCTTGTTACGCTTCGTAAAGTGTTTGGAGAAACAAAACTTCTCTCTGATATGCTACAGTCTTCAACACTTGACATTTCAAAAGCTGTAGATTTAGTTGAAGCTTTAGTTAAGACATTGAATGATTTCAGGCAGGAGTCGTTTTTTGATGATGTGTGGGATGAAGTGTTAAATGTTTTTGAACAGTGTGATCCAACACCACCAGCTGCAAAACGACAAAAAACGCTAAGCTCTAAACTCAGCCAGCACTGTATACTTACCACTCTTGGGCAGAGAGAGTCCGAAAGAGATAAAGATGGGTTCCGTACAAACTTTTTCTACCCTGTCATTGATCTTATGCTCAGTGAGCTTCAAAGACGATTTTCAAGTAAAAACTGTGAAATCATGAATAGCATTCCAGCTCTAAATCCACAAAAAGACACCTTCCTTAAAGAGAAAGATCTATTTTCATTTGCACAACTGTATGATTCAAATATTGATGACCTGGGGCATGAGCTACATCAGTTCAAAAGAATCTTGGAAAGAAAAATCCAGGCTGGGATGCAGAGACCCTCGAGTACAGTACAGCTTGTACAGTTCATTGAGCCATACAAAGAAGTTTTTTTTGAGCTCTACAGACTCTGTAAAATAGCGGCCGCAATCCCAGTAAGCACTGCTGCTTGTGAACGGAGTTTTTCCACATTAAAGCTTGTGAAAACCTACCTCAGATCCACTATGAATGACGACAGATTAAGCAATCTGGGTGTCCTTAGCATCGAGTCGAGGAGGGCAAAAGCACTGAGTCTCGACTCATTTGTTGATCGGTTTGCCCGAAATCACCAAAACCGCAGAATACAGTTGCTGTAATAGTAGGGCAGCTTAAGACTATCCCACTAGATTATATGAGCCTCTTATCAGTGGTTTAACAAGTTTTATTAAAATAAAAAGTCAAACAAGATTTCGAATCTTTGTCTTTTTTGCTGCGGGTTTAATGTGCCCCTCTATCAAAACCCCTGGCCCCAGCCAGGCCCCCTCAGTGAAATTGGTCTAGAACCGCCACTGGTGTTTGGTCCTAGTGGGATCGGTGAACCTTATCCTGTTGATATGGGCCCCTTGTTTCCGTATGTGAAGCCAGTAGTCTCAAACTTGGGCTTCAAGATGGACAGTGATTTTAAATTGGATCGGCAAATTGGTGCAGTCGTTAAGACCAGCTTTCTTCACCAACAGTGGATGGCAAAAGTTAAGCCCTTCCTTTCACATCAGCACTTTGAGACAGTAATCCATGCCTTCATCACATCCTGGCTGGATTACTGTAACACACTTTATTTAGGGGCTAGCCACGTCTCCAGTTGGTCCAAAATACGGCTACCCGCCTCCTAACTGGAGGACGTAAGAGGGAGCACATAACTCCCATCCTGGCCTCCCTCCACTGGCTGCCTGTGCACTTAAATTACTTTATTTGCTTTTAAATCTTCAAATGGTCTTGATCCACCTCTCTGAGCTTCTTCATCCTTTCACTTCTGCTCGATGTCTCAGGTCAGCTATCCAGCTGCTCCTAGAGGTCTAAACAGAAGCTCAAAAGGGACAGAGCTTGTCTCAAAACCAATTTTTATTCCTTGGCCTTTGACCCAGCATGAGACCCTGCTGTTTTATTGTTACACTGTTTTACTGTTTTTAGTGTTTTATTGTTTGTAGTGTCTTAGCGTTTTTTTAATAGTTTGCCTCTCAAATGTATAGCACTTTGTTTCAGCTGTAGTTGTTTTTAAAGTGCTTTATAAGTAAAGTTGAGTTGAGTTGAGTATATGTGAAGAACTAAACTACTAATCTCCACTGATTGATTCTGTTAATGATCACATCAGGACTCACCGAAACTTTCTGCAGTTCCTCACAGCTGGGATCAGTCTCTGTCGTCCCTCCTCTGATGTGTTGTACTGATCCAGGTCCAACTCATCCAGAACCTCCTCTGACATCTGCAGCATGTAGGCCAGAGCTGAGCAGTGGATCTCAGAGAGTACCTTCTCTGATCTGTTCTCTGACTTCAGGAACTCTTGGATCTCCTGATGAACTGAGAGGTCGTTCATCTCCATCAGACAGTGGAAGATGTTGATGCTTCTGTCAGGAGAGATTTCATCAGTGTTCATCTCCTTCAGCTTGTTGATGGCTCTCTGGATGATTTCTGGACTGTTCTCTGTCTGACCCAGCAGATCTCCTAAGAGTCTCTGGTTGGACTCCAGAGAGAGGCCATGAAGGAAGCGAACAAACAGGTCCAGGTGACCATTTTTACTGAGCAGGGATTTATTCATGGCTCCATGCAGGAAGTCATCCGGAGAGTTATACCGCCAGTCATCAACATCATCGTCATCTTCATCTTCATCTTCATCATCATCATCATCATCATCATCATCATCATCATCATCAACATCATCATCATCCGAGTCTGTCACCAGGAAGTTCTCCAGCACCTTTGTCTTCTTGTTGGTGTGACAGTGGAACATGTAGACTGCAGCCAGAAACTCCTGAACGCTCAGATGAACAAAGCAGTAGACTGATTTCTGGAAGATCACACTCTCTCTTTTGAAGATCTCTGTACAAACTCCTGAGTACACTGAGGCCTCTGTCACATCAAGACCACAGAGCTCCAGGTCTTCTTGGTAGAACATGATGTTTCCTTTCTCCAGATGTTCAAACGCCAGCCTCCCCAGCTTCAGAAGAACTTCCCTGTCAGCCTCCATCAGCTCCTGTGGACTGGTCTCATGTCCCTCATGGTACTTGTTCTTCTTCCTCTTTGTCTGAACCATCACAAAGTGTGAGTACATGTCAGTCAGGGTCTTGGGCAGCTCTCCTCTCTGCTCTGTAGTCAACATGTGCTCCAGAACTGTAGCAGTGATCCAGCAGAAGACTGGGACTCCACACAGGATGTGGAGGCTCCTGGATGTCTTGATGTGGGAGATGATTCTGCTGGACAGCTCTTCATCACTGAACCTCCTCCTGAAGTACTCCTCCTTCTGGGCGTCAGTGAAGCCTCGTACTTCTGTTAGCCTGTCAACACATGTAGGAGGGATCTGATTGGCTGCTGCAGGTCGGGAAGTGATCCAGACCAGAGCCGAGGGAAGCAGTTTCCCCTTGATGAGGTTTGTCAGCAGCACGTTGACTGATGCCTTCTGTGTGACATCAGACACAACCTCACTGTTGTTGAAGTCCAATGAAAGTCTGCTTTCATCCAGGCCGTCAAAGATGAACAAAAGTTTACAGACAGCCAGCTCCTCTGCTGTGACCTTCTGTAATGTTGGATGGAAAACATGGAGCAGCCTGAGAAGACTGTACTGCTCATCTTTGATCAAGTTCAGCTCCCTGAACGAAAGCACAATCACCACACTGACATCTTGGTTTTCCAAACCCTCTGCCCAGTCCAGAGTGAACTTCTGCACTGAGAAGGTTTTTCCAACACCAGCGACGCCGTTGGTCAGAACCACTCTGATGTGTCTCTGTTGGTCAGGTAAGGCTTTAAAGATGTGCTGGCACTTGATTGGAGTGTCATGGAGGGCCTTCATCTTGGAAGCTGTCTCAAGCTGCTTCACCTCATGTTGGGTATTAACCTCTTCACTCTGTCCCTCTGTGATGTAGAGCTCAGTGTAGATCCTGTTGAGGAGGGTTCCACTTCCTGTTACATCACTTCCTTCAGTCACACGTTCACATCTCCTCCTCAGACTGATCTTATGTTCATCTAAAACCTCCTGCAGACCAACATCAGCTGGAAAGAAGAACAAACGTGAGACAGAAAGAAAACACTCATCCCTGTTTGAAGTCACAAAGAACAGAAAACTGACTTTAAATGTGTTGTAAAGAGTTTTTTCTTCTCACATTGAAACATTTTTGGAGGAAACATTAGAAATGCTCTTTTTTCTTGTGCTAGTGTTTGATTGACAGCAGAGGCAGCAGGTTGAGCTTCAGCAGCTTGTCTGCAGCTCTTCATCTAACAGCTCACTGTTGTTGTTCCTTCCTTGTTGTAATATTTAAGACTGAGCTACCAATAAAATGATGCACAATATGTTCATCTCTTGGTTTTAATAGCACCACCAACCAAACACTGATAATCAGATGACAAATACACTGCATTTCCTCTGGCTCTTTCACAATAAAAGCCTCCCACTGGCTGCTCTCAGCAGGAGTTTCATTTGCTTCAGCAGTAATTAACAAAGCTCAGTTATGAGGAAAGAAATCAGTGAAGAGGAAAATAAAGCTGATATGTGAAGAGCAGGAAAACAAAAGAGAATAAATGAAACTAGAGGAATCTAAACTAATGAAATATTCTATCAATATATGTGAAGTTTTGAAGCTGTTCAAAGTGCTGCTACTCATCAGCTGCTTCACTATCTACTGCTACAAACTGATGTTAGCAGAGCAGTTTTCCTCAGTGGATGTTTGTTTGGTTCTTGTTCAACAAGTGGATCTGCAGGACAAGATGTGTGTAGGTTAGAGAAGAAGGAGACGTTAGCAGGAAAGCTAATGTGGGCTGTTGTTCAGAGTCTGTGTCTCTTGTTGTGTCTCAGGCTGCTGTCTGGCTGTTAGTCAGTGTGACTGTCTGTAATACACAGCATTCACTCCTCTCTGTCCTGCTGTTATTACTCTGGAGCAGAAACAATGCAGTGACATTTGACTGGGAGTTCATTTACAATGAGATTTAGAATGATCTCAAATCCCCATGCTGTAGAACACAACAATGTGTCTGGATTAAATCAACAGGTTTCCAGAAAAGAGTCCATCAGCAGACAGATGGACAGTCTTACTTTGTACAGTGCTGCTCTGACTGGCTGTCTGCAGTCCAGGTCTTCTTCTGGATCTTGGTCCACAATGGGGACAGGAGGAGTCTCCTGATGAAGCAGACTGGTCCCAGTATGAGGTGATGCACTGTCTGCAGAACCAGTGTCCACAGCTGCTAGAGACTGGATCCTTCAGGACGTCCTGACACAAAGCACAGCAGGACAGCTGCTCCTCCACAGAAACAGGACTCCTCTTCCTCTCTCTGTCAACACATTTCTTCATCACTAAAATCATTTGCAGATTGAAAATCTTCACAGACTTCAACATGAGGACAAATCTATCTGAATATTGATGAGTGGACATTCTGAAATGGAGGTTCTCAGGTGTTTTACTATACAAATACCATCAGTATTTCAGCAGAACATTTCTGCTTCATCCTAAAATCATCATCTTCCATCAGGTCAGTTTACAGTAGAAACAGTCTCTTACTTTGTGTCTGAGGGTCCAGGTTCTTCACTGAAGTCTGGAGGTAATCCTTTGGACCTGTCACTCTTCATAGACAGACAGCTGGATACTGGAGACTCTGCTCTGTCCTCCTCTTCCTCCATTTTCTGGACTTCAGTCAGTCTGAGAGGTAAACCAGTAACACTCAGTGAGTTTACATCAACTTCAGTTACAGTCAGTCTTCTCCAGTCAGCTGATTTCTTCATTCAACCAGAAACCTGGTTACCAGGATACAAGGAGGACTCAGAGAAACCTGATTTCACCTGCTGACTTTTAAAACCTTTTAGAAACCATCCTGATGAAATGTAAGACGTCACATTTAAGAAATGTCTAAAAGCATGAAGATAATTCAGATCAATCTAAATGAAATCTGAGTCTAATGTATTCCTTTGATGGAAGGTATTTACCAGTGACCTCAGACCTAATGCATTCTAAATATTACAACAATGGAAGTGGACCAGTCTGTTCAGAGACTCTGACTGAGAACAGAAAGTGAAACACAGACTACGCAGTTTAATAAAAGCAGCAGAACTACAAGTGATCAGTCAAGTTTGTGTGAATGGTTGAATCAAAGTGTTGAGTTCTGACTCTTCTTCCCTCTACAGTCCACATGAAGAAGAAGAAGAAGAAGAATGTTAACACTCACTCTGCTTCAGCTTCAGTTTTCCTCCCTCTGCTCTGTCGTCTCAAATGGAGTCTGAACAAAATGACTGAACACTTTCACTTTCACTTCTCCTTCCCTCTACATTTACAGGAAATCATGTGTGTGTTTCTCACAGCCCGGTTTCTTTATCTCTGTTGACTTGAACAGGAACAGTTTTTCTCAGTTTTTTCAGACTAATAAACAATACATGAATAATGTTGAAACATTTGACTTTTATTTCCTCCCTCTGCTCTGTCGTCTCAAATGGAGTCTGAACAAACTGACTGAACACTTTCACTGCTCCTCCGCTCTCCATTTAAGCATTTCACTAAATAAGAATTTAAGTCTAGGACCTCTTAGCTAGCTCTAGTATCAAAGAATAAATATGTGTAGCTAGTGACTGCTAAAGTAAAACTAGCTTTAGTTCTGATTTATTCACTTGTTGTCATGACAGATTAACCAAACCTGTGACAGTTTCCCAGCATCACCTCTAAGTGTCAAAGCCAAAGGATCCACATCTGTAGAATCCTACGTACGCCAGCCACGTCGTTGGTGTTGGCACGTACAAAGTTAACGGACATTTCACTCTTGATACATCTTGATACATATTGTCAAGATGAATGCACACAAATTAAACAAAAGCGTTAAGCCAAAAACTGACACCAAAAAACTAGGACGTCTGTCGAAAGGGGAAAGAAAAGACAGTAGCCATGTGTTTGAGCATGGCTATGCAATGGAGGTAACGCCAAGTAAGAATTTGAATCCTGCAGAGAAAAAATCCAAGTCCTTAGACGATTGTGAGAACAATGTGGTATCCAGTATCACAATACTGGAGGCGATACTGAAACTAGAAAAAAAGAGTAGACGAACAGCTGGCTGATTTGACTATGCAGTCAAAGCAAAATAGCATTACGACTTGCTAACCTAGATAAGGCTGTACAGTTTAATGCAGATAAATCGGGGGGGGGGGAGAGATGGAAGAGTGTAAACAGAAAGTTAGGGAGCTTGAAAGACGCAACAAACAACTTTGCAATGATAACAGCGATCTCAAGGAGCTCGTGAGAGAACAGGAGCGATACAGAATGAGATTGTGCTTAAGGATCAGGGGTTTGAAAGAGCAGCCAGATCAGAGCACAAATTATCCAGATTCTTTGCACTATCGCTCCATGCATGGAATCGAAGTTGGAGGATGCTGTGGATGTCATGCACAGGCTGGGAAAAAAGATGGAGAAGAAGAACAGCCACATCATAGTTCTATTTACCCAAAGGCGGGTGAAAGAAGAGATTTGGCGTCAGAGCAAAGATGCAACGATCTGCAAGGAAAAGGGCATTTGTTTTGCTGAAGTTATTCCACGGGAGGATTGGGAGGAGAGAGAAAGGCTTTGACCCCAAATTGAATGAGCTTGGCGTGAGGGTAAACGAGCCTTCTTTCGAGGCCTTCATGGATATATTGATGAAAAGTGGATGGAGGAAGTCAGATGAACTCAAAGGTGAACTCAACTATGCTGACAGTGGATATTCTAAAGGGATAGAGCTCTTATGAAAAGTTACCGTTTAGGCTACTTAGCTACTGAGTGGGTTGATTTCAAGTTTTTGTGTTGGTTTGTCTGTTAGTGTTACTATTCATGGTAAATGTTAACATTTCATTCACTGTTGCGAATAGTGCAGTTGACAACTAGGGAAAGACCTAGTGACAGCATGGAAAGACAGCTGACAGGAGGGAACAGTCCCCACTGGGGCTACAGTGGGTTAGCAGCTGACTGTGGCAGTAGCCTAGGCTTTAATAAGCCATGGACTACACCCTAACTTGCTACAAGTACGGCAAATGATAAAATACCACTAGAGTCAGCGAGAGCAGGGGCGGAAGATGACTCGGTTTGGACTGACACGGCTTTTGACCCAGGGATGAGTTTGACACTGAGTAGGCAAGGCACGTTACTGGAAGCTACTAGTTCAGATGGAGATGGAAAGAAGCAGCAGGTTTGTGTGTGTGGCTGGCAGAAGATAACAACGATGAAGGGCCTCAGAATCCATCAAGGGAGGAAAAAGTGCTTGGCAGAGGGAACACAGGGACCCCGCATTGATAGCTACTTCTTAAGAAGTGCATTAAGTCAGTCGGTTGAAGTCCAGCGACAGGAGCTAACCCACAGTTCGCAGGACATCAGCACCCCTAATGTTGAGGCAAGTGCAAGCACTGAGGCAGGCAGAGAGGTTAACCAGCCAAAAAGGGAGAAACTTAGCAGTCAGAAAGGAAGGATCAAATGGCCAGGTGCAGCAGATATTAGGCAGTGGGAAGATATTAATAGTGATTTGGTTTGTGTACTAGGTAGGCTTAAAGGGACAGCGGAGAGTAAGTTGGAGAAAATGGGAGATCTCATTTATGGTTATGGTAAGGAAAGATTTGGTGTGGCTGAAGAGTACTTGAGGTGCACAAAGATGCGGACAGGTTTAGAAAGTTGTCTCTACCCTCTGATATTCCACCTATTGGTGAAATTGTTAGCCAGTGTGATGACAGCCTACCAAGGTGGAAAGAGGTTCAGGAGGTTCTTGTGGAAACTAATGAAGGTAGTGTGGAAGAAACAGGTTATTCCCAAGGCATGGCGCAGGGCAGGGGGGATTTGTATTCCCAAAGAGAGGGACTCATTGGAAATAAGCCAGTTTAGACCAATTAGTCTGCTGAATGTTGAGGGGAAGATCTTCTTCAGTGTTGTGGCACAGAGGTTGTCCAGTTACTTAGTGAAAAACGGGCTAGTTGATACGGCAGTACAAAAGGCTGGGATCCGCGGCTTCTCTGGGTGCTTGGAGCACACCAGTATGATCTGTTAGCAAAGCAAGAGAAGAGAGACCTGCATGTTGTATTCTTAGACCTGGCTAATGCTTTTGGGTCAGTGCCACGTAGTTTGTTATGGGAAGCATTTGATTTCTTTAGAGTTCCAGGTAGTATAAAAAAACTTAGTCAAAGCATGATTCTTAGACATTCAGCTCTGCTTTACCACAGCAGATTACACTACAGCATGGCAGCAGCTGGAGGTAGGCATCATGGCAGGGTGTACAATCTCTCCACTAGCCTTTACAGTGGCAATGGAGGTCATTATTAGGGCTTCCAAATGGGTGGTAGGTGGAGAAAGGCTGCAGGGAGGGCTTTGTCTCTCCCTAATTAGGGCCTACATGGACGACATGACGACAACAACGTCAACCGCTCCTTGTACCAGAAGATTGCTGGATAAGTTAAATAGCAATCTGCAGTGGGCTAGGATGAAAGTGAAGCCTACTAAATCTAGGAGTATTTCCATTGTTAAAGGAAAAGTGGCAGATATGAAGTTTGTTATAACTTATGAGGTCAAAGTCACTTTATTTCATCTGCCAAGGGAGAAATTTGTATCAGGTCGAGGTAGTTCCCACAGTGCTGGAGAAGCCAGTGAAGAGTTTGGGAAGATGGTACGATGCAAGTCTTAGTGATAAGGCGCAGTTTGAAGGGTTGAGGCAGGAAATGATTCAAGGCATTTCAAGCATAGACCGGTCAGGGCTACCAGGCAAGCTAAAATTGTGGTGCTGGCAATTTGGTTTACTCTCCTGGCTAATGTGGCCACTGACGGTGTATGAGGTTGCCCTTTCAAAGGTAGAAAAGCTAGAAAGAATGAGTAATTAATTTATCAGAAAGTGGCTTGGTGTCCCACGCTGCTTAAGTAGCACAGCGTTGTATGGGAAAGGCATATTGGAGCTCCCAGTTACCTGCCTAACAGAGGAGTTTAAGTGCACTAAAGTTAGACTGGAAATGAAGGATCCAGTGGTTAGGAGTGTAGCGCCCACTGTTAAGACAGGGAGGAACTGGAAGGCAATAGAGGCAGTGCAGCAAGCACAGGCAGCTCTTAAAGGTGCAGTAGGTAGGATTGTGAAGATCCAGGAAATTTGAACATCAACAACTTCTCAGTCCCTCCCCCCTTTCCGCTAAAGCCCAATTATTCCACAGTTTAGATTTATCAATTTGCTATGGGGTAGCGTGGGGAAGGGGGAGCGGAGGGCGCTATGATTAATAATAGAGACTCTTTTTGGTTAATTCTTCCCAATGGGATTTTTGAAATAAAATTTTTTGTTACCTTGTGATTTTGAATGTACCTCTTTACCAGTCAAACTTTCTGCTTTCCATCAGCAGGTCCTTCTTTATTGGAAGTTAATATACAAACATAATTTCACACCCCACAACACACCGGTATGGATCAAGCTATGTAAAAAATCTGTGTGTATGAATGGCGTTCAAAAGAAAACATTATATTGGATTTCCTCTCCACCTTAAAATGAAAGTAGTGTACTTTAAAATTATATTGTCTCATTTTATGCAGTTATTCTATTATAAAAGCATTCTTACTTTTGTTTAATACTTCAATAAAACGGGTGGAACAGTGGCGAGGTCACCGGTTCGAATCCATGGGCCGGCTGGCCTTTCTGTGTGGAGTTTGCATGTTCTCCCTGTGTCTGCGTGGGTTCTCTCCAGATTCTCCGGCTTCCTCTCACCATCCAAAGACATGCTCATTAGGCTGATTGGTGATTCCAAATTGCCCCGTAAGTGTGAGTGTGAATGGTTGTCTGTGTCTGTGTTGGCCCTGCGATGGACTGGAGACTTGTCCAGCTGGGATAGGCTTCAGCAGACCCCCGTGACCCCTAACAGGACTAAACGGGTATAGAAGACGAACGAACTTCAATAAAACTTTAATTGCGCAAAGGAATGAACAAAACACTGCAATCAAATCCTCACAAGCAAAAATGGAACCAAGCTCAGTAAACAAATGGTATAAATGTCCTTGTGCATGTTTGTGGAGGAACCTGCTCTTAATATATTTTCATTCTGCAGTGAAGACATTCTCCTCTGTCTTCCCCAGTCTCCAGATTTCAGCACATGCTGCTTTGTTTCAGGTGTCACTATAACTACTTCTGTCTTCTGTCTCACTCTGTCAGACGCAGCGTCTGTCCCCCTCTCTGCTCTCACGTAATGGTATGATCCTTAGTCCTTACATATGATTGGTCACATGGCCTGTCCATCAAAACAAAGTTCTGTCTCTTTTGCGCACGACACATCATCAGTAGTAGTGAAGGACCCACAGACATACAGATGTCTCATGGAGCGGTTATAACCGTTGTTGCGATACGTTAACGTCGCCGCCATCTTGGAGAAGTCCCACGAACCAATACGAGTCAATGGAGTGAACTTTATGCGTCTACTACAAAGTACTATAAGTTAATGCCTTCATTACACATTAACACACGGACGTATTGGGGGAGCCGATAGGAACAAACGTCTGTAATATTAACTACTCAGAATCCAATAAAGCAGCAGAGACTGAGAATAGTAAATCACACACTACGCAGTTTAATAAAAGCAGCAGAACTCCAAGTGATCAATCACAAGTTTGTGTGAATGGTTGAATCAAAGTGTTGAGTTCTGACTCTTCTTCCCTCTACAGTCCACATGAAGAAGAAGAATGTTAACACTTACTCTGCTTCAGCTTCAGTTTTCCTCCCTCTGCTCTGTCGTCTCAAAGTCTGAACAAACTGACTGAACACTTTCACTTTCACTGCTCCTCCCCTCTCTATTTACAGGACACCATGTGTGTGTTTCTCACAGCCTGATATATTTATCTCTGTTGACTTGAACAGGACCAGTTTCTCTTTGGTTCATGTGTTGTCACTTTCTCTTCACGTTAGAATCGTGTCGGTATTAATAAACAATAGTTTATGGGGGGGGGGCAAAAAATCTGTGTCGTGAAAAATCATCACAATAGGCTACTAGTATAAATAACAAATAAAACATGTCTAAAGCATGTTAATATACAAAAGCAATACAAAAATAATATAGGCCTAGACTAGGGGCGCAGATGGGATTTTTTCTGGTCTGTTTTTAGGGGTTGTTGCGGATATGTGCCAGCGCCGATCCAGCGCCGCCTGATCATCCCGTTACAGATGCGTAACGGGTGCGTGAAACGATTTCGCCTACCGGAGCTGTGCCGGATATGTTACGATTCCGCTTAAATCACTTTAATGATTAAAACGCATACTAAAACAACGTGAACAAAGTTAACAAACACAGAATTAATGATGCATAGATTTAATTAGCTATAAAAAACGAACAACGAGTCATGAACAAAGTCAACAATTAACACAGAACACAGTAAACAACAAACACAGGGATAAATGGATATAAAAAAAAACGCACAGGCTAACACAGCGTGAAAGAAAAACCCAAAACATGCTCTTAAACAAAACCACTAGGTGGCTGTGGGAGCTGTTGCTGCTCCTGCTGCTGGCGCGCCAGTCTCTCCTGGCATCCTCCTCTCCTGTCAGCCGAAAAGGCAAACCTTTTCTTTATGGCATGTCTCCATATTTCTGCTTCCGTTGCAGTTGCTGTCAGTGCGTATTTGCGCACTGCACCTGGAAAACAGCATTACCGATTAGGTTGAATGAGAAATTTGGATCAGTGCTAGGCCTACATGACGACAAAACAAGCAAACGAATTGCATTTGCTCAAAATGAAGATCGGCCCACCCTTCTAATTCGGCCTACTTCTATAACGGTTTGTGCATTAGTTGATGTGGCTGTAATAAAATACGGAGCCCCTAAAGGTTATATACACTACCGTTCAAAAGTTTGGGGTCACATTGAAATGTCCTTATTTTTGAAGGAAAAGCACTGTACTTTTCAATGAAGATAACTTTAAACTAGTCTTAACTTTAAAGAAATACACTCTATACATTGCTAATGTGGTAAATGACTATTCTAGCTGCAAATGTCTGGTTTTTGGTGCAATATCTACATAGGTGTATAGAGGCCTAGTTCCAGCCACTATCACTCCAGTGTTCTAATGGTGAAATGTGTTTGCTCATTGGCTCAGAAGGCTAATTGATGATTAGAAAACCCTTGTGCAATCATGTTCACACATCTGAAAACAGTTTAGCTCTTTACAGAAGCTACAAAACTGATCTTCCTTTGAGCAGATTGAGTTTCTGGAGCATTACATTTGTGGGGTCAATTAAACGCTCAAAATGGCCAGAAAAAGAGAACTTTCATCTGAAACTCGACAGTCTATTCTTGTTCTTCGAAATGAAGGCTATTCCATGCGAGAAATTGCTAAGAAATTGAAGATTTCCTACAACGGTGTGTACTACTCCCTTCAGAGGACAGCACAAACAGGCTCTAACCAGAGTAGAAAAAGAAGTGGGAGGCCGCGTAGCACAACTGTGCAAGAAGATAAGTTCATTAGAGTCTCTAGTTTGAGAAACAGACGCCTCGCAGGTCCCCAACTGGCATCTTCATTAAATAGTACCCCGCAAAACACCAGTGTCAACATCTACAGTGAAGAGGCGGCTGCGGGATTCTGGGCTTCAGGGCAGAGTGGCAAAGAAAAAGCCATATCTGAGACTGGCCAATAAAAGAAAAAGATTAAGATGGGCAAAAGAACACAGACATTGGACAGAGGAAGACTGGAAAAAAGTGTTGTGGACGGACGAATCTAAGTTTGAGGTGTTTGGATCACAAAGAAGAATGTTTGTGAGACGCAGAACAAATGAAAAGATGCTGGAAGAATGCCTGACACCATCTGTTAAGCATGGTGGAGGTAATGTGATGGTCTGGGGTTGCTTTGGTGCTGGTAAGGTGGGAGATTTGTACAGGGTAAAAGGGATTCTGAATAAGGAAGGCTATCACTCCATTTTGCAACGCCATGCCATACCCAGTGGACAGCGCTTGATTGGAGCCAATTTCATCCTACAACAGGACAATGACCCTAAACACACCTCCAAATTGTGCAAGAACTATTTAGAGCAGAAGCAGGAAGCTCATATTCTATCGGTGATGGAGTGGCCAGCGCAGTCACCAGATCTGAACCCCATTGAGCTGTTGTGGGAGCAGCTTGACCGTATGGTACGCAAGAAGTGCCCATCCAACCAATCCAACTTGTGGGAGCTGCTTCTGGAAGCGTGGGGTGCAATTTCTCCAGATTACCTCAACAAATTAACAGCTAGAATGCCAAAGATCTGCAATGCTGTAATTGCTGCAAATGGAGGATTCTTTGACGAAAGCGAAGTTTGATGTAAAATCTTATTTCAAATAAAAATCATCATTATTTCTAACCTTGTCAATGTCTTGACTCTATTTTCTATTCATTTCACAACGTATGGTGGTGAATAAGTGTGACTTTTCATGGAAAACACAAAATTGTTTGGGTGACCCCAAACTTTTGAACGGTAGTGTATATTAGGTTAAAAATAAATAAAATTAAACGTTTCTCGTGCGCACCTCGCGAGCACGAGAAACCGGCATACAGGGACACCGGGGATTTCCCCGGTAGGCCGGTGGGGCTATGGGCCTGGCCATGAGAAAAATAAAAATAAAGGGAGGAAAAAGTCTATCGCAACTTTCAGTGTGTCTGTATGTTAGCATGTATATTAACAGACTAGCTGCAGTGGTGTTGTCATTTATAGTAAGTTTTTTGTTAGCCGTGTGTGCTACTGTGGAACAGTAGGCTAACAGATTTAGTCCGTTGTTGCTAACCGGTCTGCTAACTCTTTACAAAGAAGTAGTAAAGCACATTAGCGCAAATATATGTCATGATATTAAAAAAGTTGATTCGGTTATCCTATAATTGGGTATTCTGTGCAACACTCACAGTCTATTTAGTGCAGTAGCGCTACAGATGCGGCTTTAACATCAAACGGCTAACACAGGATCGTGGTGCGCAAATAACAGCCTGTAACTGCTATCTATAAAGCAAACAGCATTTCACTTGCACGTTTAAGTAATAGACAGTAAATTAGAATAAACACATACAAATAGATGTACATAATAAACACATATGTAGAATAAGCACATACAAACTTATGTGTGCATAGCTGGTGAAATAAATCTGCGTCGACAGGATTGATGATTTTTTTTTTTTTTTTTTTTTTTTTTTGGCGTTTCTGGCTGAAGTCCGTAGTATGTGGATGTGGGCCAGAGGCGATTGCTCTAAGACTACAGGAAGCTCAGCCTCCCCTAAAATATCGCTGGCAATTTCGTCAAATACTACGAATTTACATTACTACTCAAACTAAAATGTGCTAGAAAGCACTCTAAGGGGGTTGTCGTCCCTCCGCTTCGCGTCGGGCCGAACAACGCCCCTTAGTCGTGGTATAATGAGCATATACCACGGCCTGTCGTGATATATTGCTTAAATATGACAACAATATATCGTTCAGCCCTAATTCAAAGCCTTGAAGATTTCTGCTGCTGTAGTGCGCACCGGCAGAGGATGGCAAAACTCCTCCTGGACACTGCGCTCTAATAAAGCACATACACCATTAGCTGTGCAATAGTTAGCCACATCGATGGACTCGTCCAGTTGAATGGAGAAGAAATGGTTAGTTCATAGTTTCAATATGACGCCGGAGTTTACATGGTCGCATACTATCGTTAGTTAGCACCGATCTTTGAAAATAACACACTGTGGCAGTGGCAGCGAAGCATCGTCAGGCCCAATGAATGAAAAAACAAACTTTAAATAATCAGGGTCATACTTCCTCCGTTTTCTGCTCGCTTCTGTGTCCACTCTCACTTTCACATTAGGTACTAAAAATCGATACATTTTGCCCCGCTGTAGTTAGCTAACCAGATGATACGCTTATTTGTATTTTTTTTTTTTTTTTTTTTTCACGCCGCGCCTCACACTTTGAAAACCGCTGCTCTAGATAGAAAAAAAATATGCAGACAGGTAACCTGTTTTGAAAATGTTTATCCACAGAGTTCTTCACACAGTTTGAGAAAAGTTATTTCGGATGTGGTCCACATCAGGTAGTCTCTGTCAAAACAGTGTTGGCTCAAATCCGTTTTGCAGATGTGGGCCAGAGCAGTTTTTAGCCCTTTTTTAAATGCAATCGGCCCAGATATGTATCACAGATTCGGGCCACACCAGTGTAGCCTATGTGAAAACAGTATCGGCTCAGATTCGTATTGCAGATCTGGACCAAATCAGTGTCAGATTTACAGCTAGTGTCTTTCGGTTACCTATGGGAAAAGTGATCTGGGCCAGATCTGTAAAATGATATGAATACTGAACTGATGGCAGTTAGAATGTTTAAGCTGAAACCTCTTTCTGGCACGGATCTGGTTCACAATCATAAGTCTCTAAGCTAGAAACGGAGGCAAGGGGCTTAAAACGGATCCGGGCCAAATGTAATTGCTTTCTGGGTTGTTTATAAGTGGCTTAAGTTACAGAGCAGAGTGTTCCACTAACCTACACTGTAGATTTATCATACTTAGCTTAATTGTTATTCTCTCTCATCGTTACCTCCCTCAGTTGTATAATTCTTAGGAGAAGACACACTAGGCTACAGGTTTTCTTGGTTATTGTTTGCATACATTTATGTCTATGACTCAAAAGAGGGGAGATGTCATGTGAGAGCGGTATCCAGGGGACTGTTTTGCGTATGCGCGCACTGATCTGTACTCATGTGTACGGATAACGGTAGCGAAAGTTGTTTGGTTGTTGTACGTTGTCCGCTGGTGTGTGACACGGGAGCGAGAAATAAAGAGTGCCAGTAAGAAGCGAAATTGTCCGTTATTCTTTGGGGAATAACTTACACACAGTTGCTCTTCAGTTACCTTTCTTATATTTTTTACCTTGTTTAAGTTATCCTTTCTTACATTTTGTAACTTCTCCAACTTTTCAACAAAGGCTTATGTGTTAATTTCACAGTTCCTTTTACCTCTACCCAAGTCTGTTTCGTTTGAATTTCCCACCTCACTAGAAGCAGCGATAGCGACGTTTTCCACGACCACCTCATCAGATTTACCGTCCATTATGTCTTTTTTTCTGAAATGTTCCACAATGAAATCCAATATAAACGATTAGAAAAGTTAAATTTTATGCCGCGATCATCATTGTTATTTTTAGCGAACAATGCATTGAAATTACGCTCGCAAAGTAGTGTGCACACCTTTATTTTTTATTATGTCCATGAAGCTACGCTACTGCCGTATACCTTCATGCAAGCGGTGGGCGCCGTGAGATGGTCCGGTGGTAGTACTACCTTGTCGGATGAATCAGGTGGTGATCGGTGTCACTCAGAAAAACACAGCCGTTGTTGTTATCCTCCATGTGGCTCGGCAGAGCTCGAAAACCCGCTTGGCTCCGGCGTCGTGCGGTGGCCTTTCCACGACTTAACCAAGACTTCCAATTAAAGCGAAGTTTTTGACCTAATGTAATGACATGTTTTTTAAAATTAAAACAACAAAAAACGAACCTAAGCCGCTGTGGGGCTGCTGTACTGGTACTTTGAGTAGTTGACGCGTCGTCTTCCGGGTCCAATGAATAAAAACATATGAGCGTCGTATGCTGTCATCAACTGTTTATTCCCAGTTTGCGATTTTAACAAATAAGCGCCCTTGGCCGGACTTGCACACACTTACATTAACTGTAACTTGAGTGTAAATCAAAACCAAAGCTCACACGTTTGTCACAACGCAAAAACAAAAGACAAAGACAAAGACGACGACTAGGACAGTCAAAAACTGTGTGCTTCCCCAGTCAGCCCCAATAGTAATTACCACCTGGTCTATTTAGCAATTTCCTGCACACACAGAACACAGTACCACCTATCGTGGTTTACAGGCACTACACAAAAGGAAATATGGCATTCAACAGCAAGATTGGCGGAGCAGCTTGAGGTGGCGAAGATGGCGGCATCTGGAGGAAGGGATCTAAGACGTATATCTGTTGATCGTGAGTTTCAGGCGGATGGCAACAACTGGGCTGTGAATGGTCAGAGGTTGGAGAGTGACGGTTCAGGAAGTGAGGATGGAGAAATGGATGTTGGGCAAGGAAGTTTGGAAAAGTGGAAGGTAGTAGTTAAAAAAAACGGAAAAATAAAGATAGAGACGATTCAGATAATGGTGACATTGTTAAGGAAATAAAAACGATGAAAAGGAATGAAGATGAGTTCAAAGTATTTATCAAACTATTGCAAGAGGGAAAAACTTTTGACGAGTGGAGTCCAATCCAGCTAACTAAAACTCTACATAAAGAAATTGGGGAGGTAAGATGCGCTAAAAAAATTGAGGAATGGCTCTTTACTGGTAATATGTAAAAATGAGGAACAACAACAGAAAGCAATAAAGATAGATAAACTAAATGGACAGCGAGTGAAGTGTTCAATGGCGTATGGGAAAAAGTCTGTTAGAGGTGTAATCGCAGGGATTCCTCTGAGTGAGTCAGTGGATTCAGTGAAAGAAGGAATAAACAATGTTAAAATAAGGGAAGCAAAACGACTTAAAACCAGAAGGAATGGAAATATATGTGACAGTCTATCAATAATGTTGACTTTTGAGGAAGATAAACTCCCGGATAAAGTGTTTATTGGGTATATGAGCTATGATGTCAAGGTTTACATTCCACCACCACTGCGGTGTTTTAAATGTCAAAGATATGGACATGTAGCGGCAATATGCAAGGGTAAGCAAAGGTGTAGCAAATGTAGTGGTGATCATGAATATGGAAGGTGTGAAGAGGGGGTAAAACTAAAATGCTGTAATTGTGGAGGAGAACATAGCGCAGCATATGGTGGATGTGAGGCTAACAAAAGAATGCGGGAGGTACAGCGAATCAAAGTGGTTCAAGGTGTTTCCTTTGCAGAGGCAACTAAGAAAGTCCCTAGACCTGTACCGATAGAAACGGTAAGCCTAAAGGATGGAGCTAAAGGTGTAAGGGAATGTGCAAAGTGTGATAAATTAAAAGAAGATACAATGATTGTGAGTAAAGGTGACTTTGTGCTCTTTATGGCTGACATAATCAATTGTTCAGCACAGTCCAATAGTAGAACTGAAAGAATTAAAATAATCGTTAAGTCAGCCGAAAAATATCTGGATGTAAAGGGAATGTCTTGGGAAAGCGTAAGAGACATTCTTAAGGATGAAGCACAACAATCACAGACATGGGGTGGGGCTGCATAATGGTTTTAAATATACTTCAGTGGAATGCTAGGAGTTTAATTGCAAATGGTCAAGAATTCAAGAAATGTGTTGAAAGTTTAAAAGAAAAACCTAATATTATTTGTATACAAGAAACCTGGCTTGTGCCGAAGTTGGATTTTGTGATAAAGGGATATAACTCTATAAGGAAAGATAGGGAAATAGGTAAAGGAGGAGGAGTTGTAATTTTTATACAAAAGGGAATTCAGTATAGAGAGATAAAGAAGGGGAATGACTTGGAATACATTGCCACAGAAGTATGGTCAAGTGAAGACAAGATGACAATTATACATTTTTATAACCCGTGTAGACAAATGGAGATAAGACAACTGGAGGATATTTGGAAGGATTTGACAGGGAGAATTATCTGGTGTGGGGATTTTAATGCGCATAGTACATTATGGGGAGACAAGGATGATGTGAATGGAAATGTAGTGGAAGAATTTATGGAAGAGAAAGAGTTAGTGTGTATAAATGATGGATCTGGTACCAGAATAGATGTGGCAAGGGGTACAGAGTCAGCAATAGATCTAACTATTGTCACAAAAACCATTGCAGATAAATGTGATTGGAAGGTACTGAGGGAAAGCACAGTAGGGAGTGATCATTATCCTATTAGAGTTCAGATAGGAGTGGAGGTAAGGAATGAATATGAAGTAAGAGAAGAGAGATGGGTTTTAGAAAAAGCAGATTGGGATAAATATAGAAAAGTTAGTGATGAATTGTTACTGTCTATTGATAAAAACCAGGATATTGAGAAATTGTGTAATGAAATTAGCAGTGGAATAGTTGTTGCAGCAGGAGTATCAATTCCTAAAACCAGGCCTAAGACATTAAATAAAATAGTACCATGGTGGACTAAAGAATGTAAAGAAGCAATTAAAGATAGAAACAGAGCGTTTAAAGAGTTAAAAAGAACACACAATTTTAAAAATTTAGTTCAGTATAAAAGATCTCAGGCGATTGTTAGAAAAACAATAAGACAAGCTCAAAAAAATCATTGGAGAAAGTTCTGTGATTCTATTGGTCGAAATACTCCAGTAGAGAGAGTTTGGAACATGATTAAAAAAATGAAAGGGAATGGACGGGAATATGAATACCCAATGCTGTTTGAGGGACAAAGAAATATCAACAATAATGAGGGAAAAGCAGAGATTATGGCAAAAACATTAGTCAAAGTGCACAGCACAGCGAACTTAAATCATGAAGAAAGGAGAGGAAGAGAAGTAACGATTGAAAGATATCAGCACGTGTTTAACAATGAGGATAGCGAAGAAGGGGTGTTGGATGTGTTATTTACAAAAGTTGAACTCAATAAGGCATTGAGTAAATTAGGTAAGTCATCTCCAGGGAGAGATAAAATATGCTACTCCATGTTGGAGAACTTAAGTGATAAGGGGAAGGATGTTTTGTTAAGTTTATATAATAAAGTATGGATAGGTAGTAGTATTCCAAGAGTATGGAAGGAGTCCATTATTATTCCTATTAGGAAACCTGGAAAAGATCCCCAAAGGGCGAGTAATTATAGACCTATCGCATTAACGTCCCAAATGGGGAAAACTATGGAGAAGATGATCAATGATAGGCTTACATATTGGGTTGAAACCAAAGGATTATTGCAACATTATCAAAGTGGATTCAGGAAAGGTAGAAGCACCATGGATCCCATTGTATGTCTTGAAGATACAGTGAGGAAGGCGCAGGTGAATAGAGAATCTGTAGTGGCAGTGTTTTTTGATATTGAGAAGGCATATGATATGTTGTGGAAAGAAGGTATACTGATAAAGCTAAAAATATTGGGAATAAGGGGAAGAGTGTTCCAGTGGATAAAGGGTTTTTTATCTGATAGAACAATTCAAACTAAAATAAATGGAAAACTAAGTGAGAGATACAATGTGGAGAATGGTGTCCCACAAGGAAGTATAATTAGTCCACTGTTATTTTCAATAATGATTGATGATGTTTTTAAAGATGTACAGAATTCAGTTGGGGTGGCATTGTTTGCGGATGATGGAGCAATGTGGAAAAAGGGAAGAAACATAGATTTTGTGGTCAATAAGATGCAACAGGCGGTAAACAAAATCCAAGAATGGGCTTGTCAATGGGGGTTTAAAATATCAATAGACAAAACAAAGACATTATTCTTCTCTAGGAAGAAAATACATGTAAATGTAAAAATCAAATTATCTGGAGTAGATTTAGAAAGAGTGGAGTTCTTCAAATATTTGGGAATATTGTTTGATAAACGATTAACCTGGGCAATACATATCCAAAAAATGATTGACAAATGCAAGAAAGTGTTGAATGTGATGAGGTGTCTGCGTGGAGTTGAATGGGGAGCAAGTAGACCTGCTTTAAAAGCTATTTATACAGGACTGATAAGGTCACTATTTGATTATGGGTGTATAGTGTATGGGTCTGCTGCTAAAACATTACTCAAAAAATTAGATATCATACAAAATCAAGGTCTGAAGCTCTGCTGTGGGGCAACTAAGACAACGCCAGTGGCTGCAGTCCAAGTAGAGATGGGGGAGATGCCTCTCCACCTTCGAAGAGACCAGCTATCTATAGTGTACTGGGCAAATCTGAAGGGTCATAGTGGTAAGCACATTAGTCAGTCAGTTTTATTTGAATGTCAAGAAAGAGAGAATGAGCTAATTAAAAGTTTTGGCTGGACCATAAGGGAAAAAAATAATAACTATAGGAATCAGTGCTCTGGAAATAAGTCATGTAGTAGCATATCCAGTTTCTCCCCCCTGGCTAATGTCAGAGATACCAGTTGACTTGGGCTTATTAGAGGAAAAGAAGAATGCGGGAATTGATCTCTACAGGGTACAGAATTACATAGATAGTAAATATAAAGAAGCAGTCATTTTATATACCGATGCATCTAAGCAGACTGATAAAAGAATAGGAGTTGCATATGTTATCCCTCAATTAAACATTGAATTTGCGAAAAGAATCACTGATAATTTAGCAGTATACACAGCAGAAATGGTAGCAATATGGATGGCTTTACTATGGATAGAGAGCAACAAACCTAAGCAAGCTGTGATTGCATCAGACTCCAGCTCAGCTTTAATAAGCCTTAAACATTTTCACTCGGAATCTAGACAAGATTTAGTGTATGAAATAACACAACTAACTAACAATTTACTGAAGACTGGTAGTGGTACTACACTTATATGGGTTCCCGCTCATATAGGTGTAGGAGGTAATGAGCTAGCAGATAAATGTGCAAAGAAAGCAGCAGGAAAATCGCATATAGAAGTAGATATTAAATACAGCAAAGATGAAATCAAGAGCATAATTAAATCTAAAATAAAAGAAAAATGGCAATTCTTATGGGATAATGAACAGTCTGGGAGACACCTGTATAGCATTCAAGGGAAAGTGGGGAGGAGCAGGAATATATGCAGAAGTAAGCAGGAAGAAGATGTAATATCTAGAATGAGGCTAGGACATACAGGATTAAATAGAACTTTATTTATAATGAAAAAACATGTTGATGGAATGTGTGAATATTGCAATAGTCAAGAGACCATAGAACATGTAATTATGTATCGTCCTAAATACCATCAAGCCAGACAAAGATTGATTTCGCAACTTAATGGAAACCAGATGACACTAAATTTACATGAAATACTGCAGAGAGATTCTGGTGAAATTTGTTTTCGTTTTTTGTTTTCTTTTTTGAAGGTAACTGGGTTATTAAAAAGAATTTAAAAAGTGTAGGGTAACCTTTTGATCCACACTCCAGTCCAGATGGTGGCGGTAATGCACCAAAAGCTGGTTGCCATCCGCCATATAAAAGAAGAAGAAGAAGAAGAAGAAGAAGAAGAAGAAGAAGAAGAAGAAGAAGAAGAAGAAGAAGAAGAAGAACAGCAAGATTTCTTCCGATATCTACAAGTAAGAAACTTTGTCACAAAGGATACTACAATCCTTCAGTGTCAAAATATTTCAACTTTAGAGAGACAGTTCTTCTTACAGAAATCTGGCTGGTCTATTAGTTTATTTTATAATATTCTTAAGGGGTATAACACCACAAACACTAGTTTTTTGAAAGAGTGGGAGAGGGACCTTAATATTGAGATATCAGATGATGGTTGGGATGATGCGTGGATGAGTGCAAAAACGCTGAGTGTATGTAACCGAGTAAGAGCCATGCAACTCAAGCTGTTACACAGGGCCCATATCTCTCCCTACCAACGTCAAAAAGTCAAACCTAATACATCTCCACTATGCCCTAAGTGTAAATTAGAAACTGGTAGTCTTACACATTGTTTGTGGCATTGTAGGAAAATACAGCAGTTTTGGCAAGTCATAGGGCAGGAAATTAATAAGATTCTATCTACTAATAAAAACAACAACCCCTTACATTTCCTACTTGGCGTACCTGATCTGTCCATCACTGACAAATTTAAAAGGAAACTGCACCAAACGCTTACTTTCTGTGCTAGAAAGTGTATTCTTTTGAACTGGATAACGGATAAAGTTCCATCTAAGACTCAGTGGCAAAGAGTAACACTTGAATATGTGGTACTAGACTATCTGACTTTTAAGCTACACAGCAAAGATGATGTTTTTCGGAAAACATGGGAGCCCTTCCTGTCATATATTGGTTTGAATATTTCCATACTGGCAAGAGGGTTTGTATCATAACTTCAAACATTTTGCCTTTTAAATGACACTTTATCATTGATGTCTCTATTTCCGAACATGTGGATGTATCGTGCATGGCAGTGTACCCTTAATTTATTTTACTATATGTATCTGTGGGGATGTACCTCCTGAATCTATCGCCTGTATAAACTTTGAATTTGGAATTTGAAATTTGAATTTTGTCTGTGAGCCAATGTATGTTTGTTTGTTCTGTCATTTATGTTTATGTTTTATCTTAAAAATGTAATAAACATATATTTTTTAAAAAAAGAATCAGAATCAGAAAGGACTTTATTGCCAAGCATGTTTGTGCATACAAGGAATTTGCCTTGGTGTTGGTACGCATAAAACAAAATAAAATAGAATAAAATAAAATAAATATAGAAACTATATTTAAAATACAAAAAATACAAAATATATACACAGTATATATATATATTCCACCAGAACTGTGTGTGGGGGGGCTTGGTATTGTTCAGCAGACGGACTGTGCTGTTTGTATGACCTTGATCTCCCCGACTACAGATCTGCATTAAATGGGTGCTTGAAATAAAGTGCAGGATATTTGTAGTTTTAATTTCCATATACTAGATTTTTTTGAAACATTACGAATTAATCTCATTGTTGAAAACTGTTCAACAGAGAAATCGCTGACAGGTTACATTCTGGTAGCTTATGGACAGTTCCTTCGTCTTAAAAGAATTTGTGACACACAATATGACTTTCAATCTGAATCTGCGATCATCTCTGAGATGACTAAACGTTTTGAGGAAAGGGGATACAAGACAGAAGTGGTTCAACAAGCCAAAATGAGGGCTGACCAATGTAACAGAAATGATCTACTATTAAAAAGACGGAAACCCAAGAGCAGTCATCAAGTCTATTTTTCCACTAGATACAGTAAGGCAGCTCACTGAAGGAGGTATTTCGTGATCCTCCCTCATTTTGCTTTAGACAAGCACCCAGATTGAGAAATAAATTGGTTCAGTGTCACCTTACAGTTCAAAAGAAAGGACACTGGCTACGTAAAATGAATGGGAATCACAGATGTGGGAACTGTAACCATTGTGGAAATGTAGTTAAAACTGCTGTTTTTGTGGATGTGTTTTCCAATACAAGCTTTGCTGTCAATGCTTTTGCCAATTGTAACACTACCTTTGTAGTCTACAGATTAGAGTGTAAATCAGAAATCTGAAAATCAGATGTAAAACAAAAGACAGAAGAGTTTTTAATTTAAATATTTACCTGATAAATCAAAATAGTTGATCTGCTGTTGCTCTAAAGGCCACCAGATGGTGCTGTTTATTATTCACTCTGGGAATCTCTTTGTTACAAACAGTGAACTAAACGAAGACACTGGTCCTTAGCAGGAAAGTCCAGTGTCTTTGTTTAGTATACTGTCTATAAATTTGTGGGAGAATGCAGAATCTGTGGTTAGTTCACCACCTTGGAGTATAGTGGACAGATTGTAACCTGTAATGTGGTTCATATCTGACATCTTTGGATTTCAAATTGTTCTTGTTTATGGTGCATCAACAGACTAATCATCATTTTTCATCCAGATGTTCAGAAGAGTCTTTAAGGATTCTGGAAATAACTTTCTCTCCAGCTACAAGTGTTGTTAAATGATGGTGTTAAGTGTGTGAAGACGTAGAAATTAATGTGTGATGGTTGACCTGAGATATGGATGGGGGTTGTAGTGTTGGCTGGGGCTCTGTGTCTGATGGCTTCAAGATCAAGATCAAGATGCTTTATTGTCACAAGATAATGTACAAGTACATACACCGTGAAAAACTTTAGTTGGGGAGATGCTCCATGATAAATAAAATAAATAATAATAAAACCACAATACATATTAAAAGCTGAACTTATCTGAGATAAAAGCAACTAGATTAGAAACTAGTTAAAAAAAGTTAAAAACTCAGGACGGTATACAAGCTGTAATGTCACAGCGAGAGTTCTTTTATTGTGTGGACTTGTTGAGCAGTCTTATAGCCTGGGGGAGAAAACTGTTTTTCAGTCTGTTGGTGCTGGCCTTGGTGCACTGGTATCTCCTCCCTGAGGGTAGTAACTTGAATAAGCTGTGGTGGGGGTGAGTGGGGTCTTTAATGATCCTCAGGGACTTCTTGAGGCACCGCTGATTATACAGCTCCTCCAGACTGGGCAGTGCGCACTCAGTAATGCGCTCGGCTGAGCGCACCACCCTTCTGAGTGCTGTGCGGTCTTTCTCGGTGCAGCTCCCGTACCAGCTGGTGAAACTGTATGTCAGCAGGCTCTCAATCGTCCCTCGGTAGAAGGCCCTGGTGGTGTGAGGACTCAAGCCAAACTTCTTGAGTCGTCTGAGTCCATAAAGGCGTTGTTGTGCCTTGGCAACCATCGCAGTTGTATGTACTTCCCATCTCAGCTTCTCATGTATGTGCACACCTAAGTATTTAAAGGACTCCACCCTCTCTACCACATCTCCGTTGATGGTGAGAGGGAGATGTGGGTCCCTTCCCCGCCTAAAGTCAATGATGATCTCCTTGGTCTTGGAGATGTTCATCAGGAGGCGGTCCTCCTTCTTCTTCTGGCTTCTGGACGTCCTGAGCAGGAGGTTGTTGTGGTGGCACTAAGTGACTGCTTGGGCTATTTGCTCCCACTGACTGTGCTGCTTGGTACTGGATATGAGATCTATGATGGTGTCATGAGTGGATTTAAGGATGGTGAGTGAACTGTGATGGGATGTGAAAGTGTTGGTGTCAGGGTGACAGGACTCGGTCCTGGAGGGCTCCTGTGCTGAGGGTCAGAGGCTGAGATGAAAGCTTGTTGACCTGAACCCACTGTCACCTGTCCCACACAAACATCCAGATCCAGTCAAACATGCAGGAGCTTCTTGGTTTTTATTTAGTCTGGAAAAGAACATTTTATTGACATGATCTGAAGATAAAGTGACAACATCTTTATTAAAAGACATTTAGTTTAAGCTGAGAGTGGTGCTCATAAACACATCATGTAGTGAGTCTGATCCTCACAAATAAACTCACCTGATTTCCTGTAAGTGGAGAGGGGAGGAGCTCACCTGAGCAGGTTATCAAGATTGATGAAAACAGGAAGAGAACTTTGAAATCAGCTCAGAGTTTATTTTGAGTGAACAGAAGAAGGTTGAACGGGGAGACAGGGTGAGTGTTAACACAACATCATTATCTCTTTATGGACTGTGGAGGGAAGAAAATTCACAATGAACTTCTGACGGTTCAAAGAAAAGAGTGTGTGCTGTTTTCTTGTTGTTTTCTTGGTGCTTAGCTTGGTTCTTGGTTTTTGAAAAACTTGTTGGTCCTGATTCTTTTGCTCTGAGCTCACAGTCAGTGTCGCTGGTTTATCTCTCAGACCGACTCCATTAGAGGAGGACAAGAAGGACAGAGCAGAGTCTCCAGGATCCAGATGTCTGTCCATGAAGAGTCCAGACTTCAGTGATGAATCTGGACCTTCAGACACAAAGTAAGAGAACTGCTACAAACGTCTGGAACAGTGTTTAGTGTTGAGGACCTGCAGGTTCCCGTTTCTTCTGTCACATCAGGTTAATAATACTGAGCTCATCTGTTTAATGTGAAATGATTTAAAACATCATTCGGACTTTTACACATTTCTGTTAAAACCTGACAGGGATTTCTAGATCTCATTAATTAAAGGAGATAAGTCTGAACTCCTTCTAGTTTTAGTGAAAATGAAAGTACAACTATTATGTCCGCATTCAGTAACTACAGCTGCCATGAGTCTTTGACACGAAGGAATGTAGTTGAACTTGACTGACAAGACTCAGTTCAGCGTTACACAACAGACGTCAACATAACAGATCACACAGCGAATATAGGGATGAATTACTTTGCATTTTTTTACAGTCGACTAGTTGACACCATTAGTCTGACTCTTCCAATATGCAGCTCTCACTCTGCCACAGCAACAATCTCAACTAATAGAACACAACATTAAACATGAACACATGAGCTGATCAGTACTCCGTGCCACAGATATGTATAGTCTATATAAATTGGCACCGTCAATATCGTTAATAGGACCTCACAGTGTGTTGTAAGATTGGATGATGTAGCCAGGATAAAAAAAAAGGTCTCTATAAAGGTTTCTCTAAAGGTCTAATAACTTTATCAAATAGTTGATGTGCATCCTCCTTCTCTCTGTTACCACAGGACGTTTGGTGAAGTTAACTGACTGCTGTCCAGAGGATTTGGACCGTTCCTCCAGTAGTATTGTAGCCAGCTCATTAAATATGATGGATCAGACTGAGCTGCATTGACAGGGTTAGTGTTGAATTGTTGTGTTTCAGTAAAATGTTTCCAATGAAAATATGTTTGAGGAGAAATCAGCTGACTGGAGAAGACTGATTGTAACTGAAGTTGATGTAAACTCACTGAGTGTTACTGGTTTACCTCTCAGACTGACTGAAGTCCAAAAGATGGAGAAAGAGGAGAGAGTAGAGTCTCCAGTATCCAGCTGTCTGTCTATGAAGAGTGACAGGTCCAAAGGATTACCTCCAAACTTCAGTGGAGAACCTGGACCCTCAGACACAAAGTAAGAGACTGTTTCTACTGTAAACTGACCTGATGGAAGATGATGATTTTAGGATGAAGCAGAAATGTTCTGCTGAAAGATTTCTAGTCATAATGCAGATGTTTTAGTGCAGGTAGGTAAGATCCTAGTCTGGGTTTTAGAACCAGGAAGTACTGATGGTATTTCTGTAGTAAAACACCTGAGAACCTCCATTTCAGAATGTCCACTCATCAATATTCAGATAGATTTGTCCTCATGTTGAAGTCTGTGAAGATTTTCAATCTGCAAATGATTTTAGTAATGAAGAAATGTGTTGACAGAGAGAGGAAGAGGAGTCCTGTTTCTGTGGAGGAGCAGCTGTCCTGCTGTGCTTTGTGTCAGGACGTCCTGAAGGATCCAGTCTCTAGCAGCTGTGGACACTGGTTCTGCAGACAGTGCATCACCTCATACTGGGACCAGTCTGCTTCATCAGGAGACTCCTCCTGTCCCCATTGTGGACCAAGATCCAGAAGAAGACCTGGACTGCAGACAGCCAGTCAGAGCAGCACTGTACAAAGTAAGACTGTCCATCTGTCTGCTGATGGACTCTTTTCTGGAAACCTGTTGATTTAATCCAGACACATTGTTGTGTTCTACAGCATGGGGATTTAAGATCATTCTAAATCTCATTGTAAATGAACTCCCAGTCAAATGTCACTGCATTGTTTCTGCTCCAGAGTAATAACAGCAGGACAGAGAGGAGTGAATGCTGTGTATTACAGACAGTCACACTGACTAACAGCCAGACAGCAGCCTGAGACACAACAAGAGACACAGACTCTGAACAACAGCCCACATTAGCTTTCCTGCTAACGTCTCCTTCTTCTCTAACCTACACACATCTTGTCCTGCAGATCCACTTGTTGAACAAGAACCAAACAAACATCCACTGAGGAAAACTGCTCTGCTAACATCAGTTTGTAGCAGTAGATAGTGAAGCAGCTGATGAGTAGCAGCACTTTGAACAGCTTCAAAACTTCACATATATTGATAGAATATTTCATTAGTTTAGATTCCTCTAGTTTTATTTATTCTCTTTTGTTTTCCTGCTCTTCACATATCAGCTTTATTTTACTCTTTACTGATTTCTTTCCTCATAACTGAGCTTTGTTAATTACTGCTGAAGCAAATGAAACTCCTGCTGAGACCAGCCAGTGGGAGGCTTTTATTGTGAAAGAGCCAGAGGAAATGCAGTGTATTTGTCATCTGATTATCAGTGTTTGGTTGGTGGTGCTATTAAAATCAAGATATGAACATATTGTGCATCATTTTCTTGGTAGCTCAGTCTTAAATATTACAACAAGGAAGGAACAACAACAGTGAGCTGTTAGATGAAGAGCTGCAGACAAGCTGCTGAAGCTCAACCTGCTGCCTCTGCTGTCAATCAAACACTAGCACAAGAAAAAAGAGCATTTCTAATGTTTCCTCCGAAAATGTTTCTTTGTGAGAAGAAAAAACTCTTTACAACACATTTAAAGTCAGTTTTCTGTTCTTTGTGACTTCAAACAGGGATGAGTGTTTTCTTTCTGTTCTTCTTTCCAGCAGATGTTGGTCTGCAGGAGGTTTTAGATGAACATAAGATCAGTCTGAGGAGGAGATGTGAACGTGTGACTGAAGGAAGTGATGTAACAGGAAGTGGAACCCTCCTCAACACGATCTACACTGAGCTCTACATCACAGAGGGACAGAGTGAAGAGGTTAATACCCAACATGAGGTGAAGCAGCTTGAGACAGCTTCCAAGATGAAGGCCCTCCATGACACTCCAATCAAGTGCCACCACATCTTTAAAGCCTTACCTGACCAACAGAGACACATCAGAGTGGTTCTGACCAACGGCGTCGCTGGTGTTGGAAAAACCTTCTCAGTGCAGAAGTTCACTCTGGACTGGGCAGAGGGTTTGGAAAACCAAGATGTCAGTGTGGTGATTGTGCTTTGGTTCAGGGAGCTGAACTTGATCAAAGATGAGCAGTACAGTCTTCTCAGGCTGCTCCATGTTTTCCATCCAACATTACAGAAGGTCACAGCAGAGGAGCTGGCTGTCTGTAAACTTTTGTTCATCTTTGACGGCCTGGATGAAAGCAGACTTTCATTGGACTTCAACAACAGTGAGGTTGTGTCTGATGTCACACAGAAGGCATCAGTCAACGTGCTGCTGACAAACCTCATCAAGGGGAAACTGCTTCCCTCGGCTCTGGTCTGGATCACTTCCCGACCTGCAGCAGCCAATCAGATCCCTCCTACATATGTTGACAGGCTAACAGAAGTACGAGGCTTCACTGACGCCCAGAAGGAGGAGTACTTCAGGAGGAGGTTCAGTGATGAAGAGCTGTCCAGCAGAATCATCTCCCACATCAAGACATCCAGGAGCCTCCACATCCTGTGTGGAGTCCCAGTCTTCTGCTGGATCACTGCTACAGTTCTGGAGCACATGTTGACTACAGAGCAGAGAGGAGAGCTGCCCAAGACCCTGACTGACATGTACTCACACTTTGTGATGGTTCAGACAAAGAGGAAGAAGAACAAGTACCATGAGGGACATGAGACCAGTCCACAGGAGCTGATGGAGGCTGACAGGGAAGTTCTTCTGAAGCTGGGGAGGCTGGCGTTTGAACATCTGGAGAAAGGAAACATCATGTTCTACCAAGAAGACCTGGAGTTCTGTGGTCTTGATGTGACAGAGGCCTCAGTGTACTCAGGAGTTTGTACAGAGATCTTCAAAAGAGAGAGTGTGATCTTCCAGAAATCAGTCTACTGCTTTGTTCATCTGAGTGTTCAGGAGTTTCTGGCTGCAGTCTACATGTTCCACTGTCACACCAACAAGAGGACTGACGTGATGGATGACTTCCTGAGGAAAGAGCACCAGGTCTCCATTAAGCCTCTGGATGACTTCCTCTATGGAGCCATGAAGAAATCCCTGCTTACTAGAAATGGTCACCTGGACCTGTTTGTTCATGTTCCTTCATGGCCTCTCTCTGGAGTCCAACCAGAGACTCTTAGGAGGTCTGCTGGGTCAGACAGAGAACAGTCCAGAAATCATCCAGAGAGCCATCAACAAGCTGAAGGAGATGAACACTGATAAAATCTCTCCTGACAGAAGCATCAACATCTTCCACTGTCTGATGGAGATGAACGACCTCTCAGTTCATCAGGAGATCCAAGAGTTCCTGAAGTCAGAGAACAGATCAGAGAAACTCTCTAATATCCACTGCTCAGCTCTGGCCTACATGCTGCAGATGTCAGAGGAGGTTCTGGATGAGTTGGACCTGAATCAGTACAACACATCAGAGGAGGGACGATGGAGACTGATCCCAGCTGTGAGGAACTGCAGAAAGGCTCGGTGAGTCCTGATCATTAACAGAATCAATCAGTGGAGATTAGTAGTTTAGTTCTTCACATATACACAGGATTACATTATTGTCATTAGTTTTTTACCTCAAACATTATACATCAGTTGAGTTGATTTCTGAAGCTGTTTAAAATGCTGTGAGTATAAAAATGTAGATTCTTTTAGTTGGTTGTGATGTTTGTTATTATCTATTATGTATTTGTAATAATTGTTAGATTCTGTATTCATTTCAACCATTTCTTTATCTTCCTTTGTGTGATGGAGGCTTCATGTAACCCTGATAAAACTAATGAAGGAGGTTGTGCTGGAGGTTTTTGAGACACACAACATTTTATAGTTTGTTTTATTCAGTAAGTTTAGTGGTTTAAAACCAGATCTGTATCATTTTCTAAAGATTACTGAAGTCATTGTGACCATGGAGGATGCTGGGGGATGCCTCAGTGCTTTTATTGAAATGACATGGAACAAAATGACCACAGTCAAATTACAAGTGTAACTTTATTAGAGGTATATTTTTACACTATTTGTCCCAAGATGTTTTCTACATGACATTCTATGTAGGATGAACCAGTTTAGTTCTGTTTGTAATCTGTTTTATTTTCTTTTAGATCTCCTTCAGGCTGTAAGCTCATCATACAAAAACACAAATATTAGCATTCAGTTGTAATGCATCACCTCTTAAAGAGAAACTTCATATTCACCCAAGCATCAATCAGATATCCCAAATCACACTGACAGACTGTGGACAGTATGGAAGCCTAAATGTAACTCCATTTTCCCTCCTTCATCTACAAGATGAAAGCAGAACAGAGATTGTCATTAAAAGTCTGCAGCTATGAGAGAGACTGAAGAGAGTCATTGTGTCATGTCAAACACAGTAAGATGAGATGAGCTGAACCACAGATGTTCATCAGATGATCACCTCACTCTGTTTCATACTTATTCAGTCTGGATCTAGAATGTAAATGATCTGATTTTATAACAGATTTTATATGTTTTCTAATCACAGACTCCCTAGATGTGGACTCTCAGAGACTCACTGTGAAGTTGTGGTCTCAGCTCTGAAGTCCAACCCTTCCTATCTGACGGAGCTGGACCTGAGTGGAAATGACCTGAAGGATTCAGGAGTGAAGCATCTGTCTGCTGGACTGGAGAGTCCAAACTGTAGACTGGAGACTCTGAGGTCAGTTCACTGACTGGAGCTGTTATAGGTTTTCTTTTTTTTATTCAGTTCAAATAATTTACTGATCACTGATTTACTGTGTCAAATGTCCTTTAGTTGATAAATGTTCAGCATTTCCATGAGCACAAATCTGAAGAAGTTTCTTGTGTTTCTCAAATGTTGTGTTTTTCCAAACGGCTGAACAATAGTTTTTCCTTGTAGCTCCAAATAGAAGTGAAAGACTTGAGCAGGGTCCATTTAAAGGTGACAGAAGTGGAGTCATGACGGGGAGATGATGTGAGCCTCCACAGGTTCATGTTGTGCTCCACCAGTCAGTGAAGATGAAGTCAGTACTGATGAGGCTGTAGAGTGTGTGAGGATGTGAATGAGGCTGTTGAAGATCTGATGATAGCAGATAAAAACAGGCTGCAGAGAGTCTGAGAGAGAGACAGGTCAGAGAAAGAAGAGAAAGACATGAATGGAAAACTAGATGAAGGTGAAGTTAGGAACTGTGATGATGTTGATGGGATCAGAAGCTGACATGGCTGCTACAAAGACAAGCCACACAGCTGCTGTGGTGAGGTGTGTGTTAAAGCAGAGTCCTAAACAGCAGCCTAACACAGGCCCAAACATCCCAACAAAGCAGGATTCAGGCTCAGCGTGAGGATTTAGAACAGAAGCTGGAGAAGAGACAGGACTCTGTTGGAATGACTGCAGAAATAAGGCAGGTGAGACCAGTCATAGTGTTTGTGATTTAGAGTCAGAACAGAGTTTGTGTTCCTGAACAAATCACACTCTGTTTCAGAATCATCAACTATTTTATCTCTCAGAGGTTAAACATGGAGTGTATGAAGAGATCTCTGATCAGTAAAGTTTGAAGTGCAGCACAAACTCCCAGATCTTCTGCTTCTGCTGCTCATTTGAACCTGACAAAAGGTTGAGCTCATTTCCAGAGTCGAAGGTCTCTGACTACAAAGGCTCAGTCTCCTCTGGTTTTTAGCCTCCACCCAGGAATTAGTAGCAGAGCTCTACTGGAGGAGGGTTCAATTCAATTCAGTTTTATTTATATAGCGTCAATAACAATACAAATAGTCTCAAGACGCTTTACAAGATGTTGGGATGATATGGTACAATGAGGTCTTTAAGATATGATGGAGCTAGGCCTTTGAGGGCCTTGTATGTAAGGAGGAGGATTTTAAATTCTATTCTAGACTTTAAGGGGAGCCAGTGAAGAGAAGCTAAAACTGGAGTAATATGATCTTTCTTGCTAATTCCTGTCAATGCTCTTGCTGCAGCATTTTGAATCAGTTGGAGGCTTTTTAAAGAGTTATTTGGGCAGCCAGACAGTAATGAATTACAATAATCCAGTCTGGAAGACACAAATGCATGAACTAGTTTCTCAGCGTCACTCTGAGACAGGATGTTCCTAATTTTGATGATATTACGTAGATGAAAGAAGGCAGTCCTGGTTACTTGCTTAATGTGACATTTAAAGGACATATCCTCATCAAATATAACACCAAGGTTTTTCACAGTAGTACTGGAGGCCAAGGTAATGCCATCCAAAGAAACCACGTGATTAGATAATGAATCTCTGAGATGCTTAGGACCAAATACAATAACTTCTGTTTTGTCTGAGTTTAAGAGTAAGAAATTACAGGTCATCCAAGCCTTTATGTCTTTAAGGCATGCTTGGAGTTTAACCAGCTGATTAGTTTCATCTGGTTTCATAGATAAATATAGCTGGGTGTCATCTGCGTAATAATAGAAGTTTATGCCATGTTTTCTAATAATCTTCCCTAATGGCAACATGTATAATGTGAAGAGTATTGGTCCTAGCACAGAACCCTGAGGAACTCCATAGCTTACTTTTGTATAAGTAGAGGAATCATGGTTGATATGAACAAACTGGAATCTGTCAGACAGATAGGATTCAAACCAATCTAATGCAGTTCCTTTAATCTGGATCTCACTTTCAAGTCTCTGTAGTAAAATATTATGATCAATAGTGTCAAATGCAGCACTGAGATCTAGCAGAACCAGTATAGAGACAAGTCCACTATCTGAAGCCATGAGGAGATCATTGGTAACTTTAACCAGAGCTGTTTCTGTACTATGATGAACTCTAAAACCTGACTGAAACTCTTCAAACAGACCATTCCTGTTTAAGTGGTCACACAACTGATCAGCAACAACTTTTTCTAGAATTTTGGAAATAAAAGGAAGGTTGGAGATTGGTCTATAGTTGGCTAAAACATTTGGATCTAGAGTGGCTTTCTTAAGTAGGGGCTTAATTACAGCAATCTTAAAAGACTGAGGCACATATCCTGTTAATAAAGATACATTTATCTGGTTCAATATGGAGGTGTTAATTAATGGAAGAACATCTTTGAGCAATTTAATTGGGATTGGATCTAGAAGACAGGTTGATGGTTTAGATGCTTTAATTATTGAAGATAGCTCGAGAAGATCTACTGGGGAGAAGGATTCCAGATGTTGATAAGGTCTAACAGAAATTTCTAAAGTCACTGTACTTCCATCTTTGACAGCTGGAGGAAGAATGCCTTGAATGTTTTCCCTGATATCAACAATTTTATTGGTAAAGAAGCTGATGAAGTCATTACTACTGAGGGCTGAAGGAATAGATGGATCAACAGAGCTGTGGCTCTTTGTCAGCCTGGCTACAGAGCTGAAAAGAAATCGAGGGTTGTTCTTGTTTTCTTCTATTAATGATGAATAGTACGCTGTTCTAATACTACGGAGAGCTTTTTTATAAGTCGTTAAACTATCTTTCCAGGCTATGTGAGCTTCTTCAGAAATAGTGGAATGCCAAATTCTTTCTAGCTTTCGGGCTGCCTGTTTTAAACAGAGCAACTGTGAATTATACCAAGGAGCTAGCCTCCTCCGATTCATGACCTTCTTTTTCAGAGGAGCAACTTAACATGTCAGAGATACGATCAGGGACCAACATCATACCAGACTGAAAGTCATCATTGAAACTTTAACATCTGTTCTAAAATACACAGAAAAGCAGTGAAGGGATGCTACAACTGGTGTTACATGTTAGTGGATTTAGTCAGTAAGTGATGATGTCTGTAGAAGACATGATGAAGATCCACAATAACAGAAGGACAAAGTCAGTCAAACATGTCGAAGTAGATTTAATCTACATCTTTTATTCTTTATTCAGATTGGGTTGGTGCAGTTTGTCAGAGATCAGCTGTGATTCTCTGGTCTCAGCTCTAAAGTCCAACCCCTCCCATCTGAAACATCTGAACCTGAGTGAAAACTATCTAAAGGATCCAGGAGTGAAGCAGCTGTGTGGTTTTCTGGAGAGTCCAGACTGTAGACTGGAGACTCTGAAGTGAGTTCACTGTCTGTTACTGTTGTAGATCTGATATGTTTAATCACCAACTGAATCTAATTCATGATCATCCAGAACTTTCCTCCATAAATCTGTAAATGTCCTTTAGTTCAAGACGAGTGTTTGTATCAGAAACTGTAGAAAATGTCCACTGTTAGTTGTTAAAGTCAATGAAGCTTAAAGGCTGTTAGGACACAGTAATGTTGAGCTGCACATTTAAAACCTGAACACATCTGATTGAATTATTCATGATTTCATCTACATCTTTTATTCTTTATTCAGATTGGAGCGATGTGGTTTGTCAGAGATCAGCTGTTATTATCTGGTCTCAGCTCTGAAGTCCAACCCCTCCCATCTGAAACTTCTGGATCTGAGTAGAAACTTCCTGTGAGATTCAGGAGTGAAGCAGCTGTGTGGTTTTCTGGAGAGTCCAGACTGTAGACTGGAGACTCTGAGGTCAGTTCACTGTCTGTTACTGTTGTAGATCGGATATGTTTTATCACCAACTGAATCTAATTCATGTTCATCCAGAACTTTCCTCCATCAGATTGAAAAATTCATGATTTACTCTACATCTTTTATTGTTTATTCAGATTGAGGGGCTGCAGTTTGTCAGAGATCAGCTGTGATTCTCTGGTCTCAGCTCTGAAGTCCAACACCTCCCATCTAGAACATCTGGACCTGGATGACAATGGTCTGAATGATTCAGGAGTGAAGCAGCTTCTTGATCTTGTAGAGAGTCCAGGGTATAAACTGGAGAATGAGAAGTGAGTAGAGGGTTCCAGTCAGTCCATGCTGCTTTCATCAGTATTGTCCTAAACACAGTTAGTATCAAAGATCCAGTGTTTCCTGTAAACCTGCAGCTTCTCAGTGAAGCTGTGAGAGGAGAATGGAGACAGGCTTCAGGATTGGACAGAAAGACAGAGAGAGAGAGAGACAACAGTCAGCCAATCAGATGAGCCAGAAGCTTGTTGTGATCATGTGTTTGAGTTGATGTGAAGACGACTGTTGTTGTTGTGTTGATGTGTCCAGGAAATAAAGCTGGATTCCAGCTGACAGCCTTCCAAGATGTATAGAGACAGTGGTGGTCATTGATCAAATGTGATGAACAACTGATCACAGCTCTGAGATCAGTCTGACTGAAGCCTGCACATCACAGAAGCAGCATTACATTTAGTAACCATGTGCTCTTTCTACAGAGCAGAACCTCTGCTGAGGTCCACTCATCACATTTGTATATATTTGCTCCAGTGCTGCTCTGAACAGGACTGAAGTCCCTGCTGCTCTTTATACTGGATGAGCTGCATCACTGACTGACAGCTGATGAAGGAGACTCTGGAAACACTCATTTATCTCCTCTCTTCTTTATTCTTCTCTCTACAGATGGAGGTGATGATCTTTGTGAAGAGGACGGTGTGTGAGGTGAGAGAGGATGAGCTGTGTCCTGACGATCCAGAGGTTGGAGCAGCAGCAGCAGCAGCTTGTGTGTAGAGAGACTCTGACTGCAGATAAATGCTGCAGAATAAACCACATGTTCATCAGAAACATGAGCTAAAACTCACTCACTCATTCTACTCACAGTGATGCAGCCAGTGTTCAGTTTCACTCACTCAGCATATAGATGTGTTTCTGTTTCTGCTCTTTGCTTTATGGACTCCACTGAGTCAACATTGAAATCTAAACCTTTCTGGACTTTTCTCTGATATTTCCTGACACTGTTGGAGCTTCTGTTCAGTTCCAGTGGATGTGTGTATATGCTGGATGCTGGAATAGAATCATGAGAACATCTGAGCTAACTCTGGATCTCATCCTGTTTTAAAAAGTCAAGGCTGATAGTTTTTATGTGTGTTCTTGTACATTTATATCAATAACAATTAACAATTGTCTCTAGACTCTGTAGAAAACCCTGAGCATGAAAGTGATGCATGTCTGATTAAAGCAGACATGTAACATCTAAACATGAAACTCACAAGAGAACAAGATACAGCTGATGATGTTACATGGTGATAAAGTTACTGTTCTAGGGATCAACAAGAGCACAGGGGCATCAAACTGTCAGTGACAATAGTCGTTCTATTCCAGATGAGTTAGCTGCTATAATGGATGAATAGAAGAGGAATCATAAGCAGGCTGGAGAATTATACATTCAGGTAGGAATAGAGAACTATAAGACATGAACACTGGACAGGTTGATGAGGACAGGACCTCAGATTAGTTCACTGTCTGTGGAGACAGTGAGTGGGTGAAAAACAGCACCATCTGGTGGCCTTTAGAGGGACTGCAGCTGACCTCAACATCTCTCTGTCAGAGTCCATTCAGAGAATCAGTGTGTGCTAATGTTTTACAGACATAAACAGACATAAATTTACGTACAGTGAACTGCACATATTATAGATACTGAAAACTGGACCCTCCTACTCTTATCACTGACAGTGAACTAACCACAGACTGGTAACATCAAACAGCTGCTGATATTTCAAGCTCTCCAAGCAGACAGTTGGACAGGATGTGTGTATTTGCTGGAAATATTTAGAGGTCCCTGAAGTATCCATTAAATAATAACTCCTGAACTTGTGGATCTATGATAGAGAGATGTTGATGAGGTCAGCTGCAGATCCTCTAGAGGCCACCAGACGGTGCTGTTTATCATCCACTCTGAGAATCTCATTATCTCTTTCCACAAAAAAAGTCAGTTCAGTTTGAACAAGATGATCAGTTCCTCTCTCCTAATATCAGCCTATCTGATATCTGCATGACTTTAATAGGATGTTAACATGAGAAGCTGTTAACTGAATACTTTAAAGACACAACAATGAAAATGTGTCTCAGTAAAAACTAAAGTGAAACAAGGATGACAGGAATGTGAAGAGAAACTGGGTCATGCAGCAAGACAAGGAGAACCAAGAACACAAGTGGTTCTACAAGAGAACGGTTAAAGAAGAACCAGATGAATGTTTAGGAACAAGTCAAAGTCCTGACCTTAATCCAAGAGAAATGTTGTTGTTGGACCTGAAGCAGCAGTTGATGTGAGGAAACCCACCAACATCTGGAGCTCACAGCTGCTCACAAATGTCCACCCTGATACTGCACCACGTCCTCAAAGAACTAAAACGCTTGTATAAATACAGACGTGAGTGGGAAGATGCACATGGTTGGCTGGACAGCGTCAGTGGAGATGAGTCTAAGACCATCTGTAAAATCTTGCTGAGTCGAGTGTTGTCATTGGTGCATGGAAGAAGAAGACCCAATCATCAGTGTCAAAGTTCTTCATCCCCCAATCGTCGCCTTCAGACTTGCTCTGGCTGTTTCAGGCCGCGTTTAAAGCGTCTTGAGATGATTTGTATTGTTATTGACATTATATAAATAAAACTGAATTGAACTGAATTGCTAACTGCTACATCTTTAACTCTGTAGTTACCAGCGTGACTATGTCTAAGTGATGCTGCTAACTGGTTCAGAGTTACTACGTCTTTGTGTCAGAGTCTCCACTAACATACTTTAGTATTTACTGCTCTAATACTTGTGACATGAGCTTTTATTGGTCAACCGTTCAGCGTATCAGAGCGCCGCGCTGATACGCTGAACGGTTGCCAAGGCAACCATGAGACTCTGACGAGTTAGTTGAGAGGAGGAGCTAAATGACGCAAAACACCTGTGGGTCAGTTCTGATAGATAGAAAACATTATCCTGATACAGTTTGAGTTTGACATGTGTGGTTTATTTAATATACAGTAGTATTAGACAATATAAATATTATATATGGTCATTAAAAAAACAAATCATACTTATAGATTAACAGTTAGTAAATAAATAAATACATATTGTTTATATTTTAAAAGTTCATTGGTAGATTTCATTTCAGATTTAATTAACAGCACTTTATCAGAGAATGTTCATTGTTAATGAAGCATTTCAAGGTTTAACTATGACTAATGTCTTTCTTGATCATCCTCCACTAAATAAATCATACCAATGCTGAGGGCCCCCTGTCCTACAGGAGTCAGGTCTGTGGTGGTCATGGTCCAGAGGAGCCGTGCTGGGCGTCCCTTACTTTTATTTCTGAAAGGTGGCAACGCTAGCGATACTGTTAGTAACAATCTGAGAGAGGAATAAAAACACACATGGACTATTCACAAGGACAGTTACTGATTATTTGTTTGTTTAGCTGATTTACAAACTGGATTGAGTTGCAGAAGGAACCTTCTAGTTCCATCTCATCATTCTCCTTCATCATTCCTCAGTGGATCTTCACCATCATCAGGTTCATCTCTCTAACTCATACCAATGTTTCTTCATCTGTCATGGACAGTCGTTCTCATAAAGGCTGGTAGGAAACTTTCACAGATCTGAGTTAGTAACCAAAGACTGATTTATACTCAGATTGTTGAGTCTACACACAGAGAATATTTAGTTTTTATTACGATCTCATTTGGATTTTTAATGATGTTTTTATATTTTGTTGGGTCCCAGTTTTGTGTCATTGAGTATACTATCCTTGCACATCATTAAATTAGTTACATTCATTCATTGTAAAAATAGTTGGAAAATTCAGTGAATCAATTCAAAAGAAATCACACAGTGAATTCAAACTATTCTGCTGCTGTTGTTAATTATTACAGGAAGGATTTAAAGTGTTCATGTACTTTACTGCTCTGTTTAATGCCAGCCTCCTCTTAGAGCCTAGATATTAAATATACCTGCAGGTTTGGTGAAACACACACCAGGTGGGTTACGCCTGCAAAGATGAGGTAAAGTAAAATGTGTAAAGCTGATGTAGAGAATCTAAGTATAGATGTAGACTAGTATCAGAGCTAGAATGGTGATGAGATCTATTGTGTGTATGTGTAGATCTATGGTTTGGATGTTGTCTTCTTATAACTGGATAAACAGTTTGTGGACTGGTTGATTGAAGCTGTAACATGAACGAGCAGAGAGGAGGGAATCTTCAGTCTCTGGCCTGAACGTAGAACATGAAGCTACATGCACGTGTGCCTGCACATCAGCGAGCGCTGCAGTGTCCACACCTGTCCATCAGGAGGAGCTCTGGCTCCAGCGCTCCACACCAGACCTCTCTGAGCCCTGACACAGTAAGGGGAGGATTTCATCCAGAGACACACATGGACAGAATGTCCCTGAATATGAGACATTTGTCCTCCTGACTGATTCCATTCATGCACATTAAAACTCCTCCTCCTCCTCCTCCTCCTCCTCCTCCTCCATCCCTTCAGCCTCCTCCTGCCTCCTTCTCTTCCACCTCCTTTTTGTGCAGGATTGTCCTGTGTGTCCCATCAGCTGGTCTCCCTGGTCCCTTCCCCTCAGAGTCTCCTGCTGCAGCTCAGTTAAAGTGACTGAGGGAGCAGAGGGGCTGTTGGTGGAGAGCCACAATAAAATGTAGTTTAGGTTTTATTAGCTGTAGAGTCGACATGCTAACATGCTAACATGCTAACATGTAGCAGGTAACCTTTACCATGTGATGTGTGCAGTGAATGCAGCTTCAGTCCCTCAGTGTTTACACATAGACTGTTAAAGAAGTGGACGCCATGACAGCTCCTCCTAACTCAAAGACGGCCCCGGACAGTTTGACCGACAGTCTGTGGTCGACACATGATGCATTCACGTACCGCACTGCTGTGTAGGACATCTCATTTATCCATCTCTGGTGGATTTAGAGACATTTTAATTTGTGTTCTTTAGCTGAGAGGTCAACGAACGAGACAAAGGAATGAATAAAACGCATCGTCTGAGGAGCATGAACATTGCACAGACAGACACATGACCTGAGCAGAGACCTGTACCGTGTGTTCCAGATTTAACAAGTAGCCTCACTTTGTTAGCTTTTTAAATCACCTCCATTCAAGCTGTCACAGTTATTGGATGTTCACGTTCTCCCTCCCTGCTGGTTATGAGGTAAACGATGTTTGACTCGTTGTGTTCTTCCCTCAGGTGAAGCTGCTCTAATTAAAAGGAAGTCAAATAACCAGGGGTGAGAACTTCAGCTCCGTCGTTGTTTGTGCAGATGGCTTCTGTTCAGTTTCTTTATTTATTTGATGGTTCTAATCCTTGTTTGCAGCTTTATTTCTGTTGGCTTTAGATTAGATCATTTGAATCTGTCATTTATTTTACGTTGGTCTGTGCTGCACCAGAGTGACTTTACTGATGTTACATCCTGTTTGTAAAGAGACTATTTCAGGTGCAACAGCACAAAGCAACTAAATAAATAAATCTGCATGTTTATTTCTTTTGTGCTAAAATCATTGTCAGTGACTTTCAGTCCACCTGTGACTGAGATGTTAAAGCTTTTTATTCTTGTTCATGTTCAGCCCAGAGAAGTAAGAGAGTTGCTGTGACTGATTATGCTAACTGGCTAGCATGCTAGTGTTCCTCTGCTAGCTCATAGCAGCCGGCTGCTATCTGGATCTGGGCTGTAATGGAGTTGCAGTCTGCTCTGCTTGTTAACCAGTCGACACCATGTACACACTGCACAGAGTGCGACTTCACCCCCTGCAGCAGAGTCTTGCCCCGGGGCCCCTAACAGATTCATCCTGCCCTGATCCATACAGACACACATCGAAAGACAAACAGTCCCGTGTTTATTTCTGCTTCCTGCAGTCCTGCAGCAGATTGCTTTGCACCGTGGCTACAACCACACTAACAGTCAGCATTAATAATTTTGTGCTTGCTCTGCTCCCAGCGAGAAGGAGACAGAGAAGGGGGTCCAGCTAAGAGGGAAAGGGTTCCTGCTCTGGAGCAGGGGGTCACTGCAGAAACAACGGCTGCAGGTTCAGTTTAAAATCTGAAATCTTAACCAGTGACTCATCGGTTTGTCATTTTATGAACAAACACAGACAGCGAATGGAACGTGATCCATACAGAGTCAACCATATTCATGTGTTATTGTGAATTTGACTGTTTGTGTCTTAGATGTTGATGCTTTATGTTTGATGACCCTAAAAGGTCAAAGGTGTGTTAACAGGTCCAGTTTGGTGCTGCTTTTACTTTGTCTTCATGTGGCCAATGAGGCGCTCATACATACTGATGAGGAGCATCACTGACGTCCAGCAGCAACACAAGGCAGCATGTTGTGCATGAATGAGTGATGAAGGCATGAACACACATTAGAGGAAACTACAGCTTAAAGGAAATGACATGGATGGAAGCCATGGCTGTGGAGCTTTCTCTACTCTGGTCATGAGTTTGTGTTGTGGTCTCCTGTCTGGTTTAGGTTCTCTTGTATGTTCTGGGAAGGTTTGCTTTGATCTGCTTCTTCCTGGTTTGACCTCCAACCTTCTTCAAAACACCTCTTAATGTGATCGCTATGACGCAACAGGATGTTGCATAGGAAGATGAACATCTCTCAGTCATTATGCCATAAACAAATTGTGTGACTACTGTTGAAGCCAGACTCTTTGACTGGCAGAGCAGAGACTCCAGAACAATGGTCTGCCATAATATTTGTAGGTTAGGACGTTAGTCTGACTTTCAAACTAAGAAATCACTGACAAAGAAAAGTTTTGGTGGTGGATATATAATATGCTTCCACTGAGGCTTCACTCATCAATTACACATCTTTTCAGATTCAGGTACAGTAGCTGCATTAGTTTGAAGCGTTCTCAGAGTTTCCTGCACTGATGTAGAGTGGATATAAAAAGTCTACACATCACTGTTTGTGCACGATTAAAAGAGATCAATCATTTCAAAACTTTGTCCACCTTTAATGTGACTTATAACCTGTACAACTCAAATGAAATAAATAAATAAATAAATGAAATAAATATTTTAGGGGGAGGGATGTAAAAATAAAAAACATAAAATGAGGTGGTTGCATTAATGTGGACATCCTTAAACTGATCTTTGTTCAAACACGTTTTGATGTTATTACAGCAATCAGTCTATGGACATGGTGACACTGTCAGACTGTGAGAGCATCTACTGACTCTTCAGATCACAGACTTTAATCTTCTCCTGGTGAAGCCATCCTTTCGCTGACTTGGATGTATGTTTTGGGTTGTTGTCATGGTGACGGATGAAGCTCCTCTTTATCTTCAGTTTTCTAGCAGAAGCCTGAAGGTTAACACATAATTCAGAATAACAGCCCAAAGCCTGATGCTGCCACCACCACTGATGCAGCATCTGCCTGGAGGTGTGGCTGCCTGCGTGCGTGTGTGCTGCGCATGCGCAGTGACCGGCGTGCTGCTGCGTGCGCATAACAGTGGGCGTGGTGCTCTGCGCTGCACCTGAGCAGGTGAACGGAAGTGGACTAATCGGCAGCACATTCTGTGGGTGAAACGCGACTAAGAACTAAAGCTAAAGAGGCACCTCGACACTGACAGAGGACTGAATTAAAAGGGCTGCTGGTAAGTTCACTTAAACTGTGTTTAAGGTATAGAAAATGGTAAATGAAGTGTTTGGATAGTGTTAGAAAAAGTGTTAAAATATAGCTAAATGTTGCTTCATTAAAATGCAAAGTAAAAATACTTTATGTATAAAAATAAGGGTATTAAAATCTGCAGTACAATCGGTTTTAAAAATGACAGATTTCATTTAAGTTAAAAATTAGTATTTAGTTAAAACTGACAGAAATATGTGTCACATCTATATCAATCTGTCAAAATAATTTAGGTTAAAACGGGTTAATTTTCTGTTTATTCAATTCTTTATTTACACAGTTCTCACCTGGGTTAATACTGAAGTGAAATAATGGTTGATATGTGTTTAAAATATGTTATTGTGTTTAAATTTATTTATCTTGGTTGGTTATAAAATGCAGAGTTTTATTTACATTTGTTTTATTCTTGTGTTTGAAAGTTTTTCACTTTAACTGTTCATTAATTCTTAATAAACTGAAGCCTGAGTGAAATCCTGATTCTGGTCAAGTCCTTTACAACTTTGGGAAGAAATGACGCTGTAGACAAACGTAACCATGCTTCACCGTGTGCATGGTGTTCATTAGGTGATGGTTTTGCTGTAAATCTACTTTATGAAGTTTCATCAGACCGTAACACGTTTACCCTCGTAGGGTAAATCATGAGACTTCAATGTGTTTTGGCTGAATTTTAATTTTACAAATTTACCTTTGTAAGTGAATATTTTCGTCTTGCCTCCCTACCCCAGTAGCTCAGACATATGAAGGATATGGGACATTGTTGTCGCATGTACAACACAACCAGCACTTACCAGAAACTCAGCAGCAGCTTCTTTAACGTTGCTGTAGCCTCCTTGACCAGTTTACTTCACTGTGTTTCATGGCGTCTCTAATGCCTTTCTAATCCTTTAGTCCCTTTCTCCTGACTGATGCCTTTTAACAGTGAGATGCCTCTGAGGCTTTGGAAGCTCTCTGTGGACCAAAGCTTCTGCTGGTAGATGTGACTAAGAAAAAGTCAGGAAAAGTCAGGAAAAGTCTGCTAGAACTACTGGAGTAAATCAGAGGAGCTTCAGATGTTGGTGGACGTGTACTGACTCCTCCTGACATGAGTGTGAATGTGGTTGGTTAATTCTGAACACAGACACATCCCCAGTTATAAGAGGGTATGTGCACTCATGCAACCACATTATTTTATTATTATTATTTTTAATTTTTACTCCCTGAGTCGTACCGGTTATAGGTTCAGTTAAAGGTGGAAAAAGTTTTTTACATCACTTAAACCTGGCATTTAACGGTGTGTGTGGCTTTTTTATATCCGCTGTATGAACAGTGCATGGATGGATGTTTGTAACTGTAATTATCACTGACCTGTGGTAGATTGAGGTGGAACACAAGTATTTCTGAATAACTGAATATGTCACATTAGAGGTTTCACAGTAAACTGAGTGGAAGCCATTTATGTCTTTATTATTTGTGTAAACCAAATATCTTTTAGAGAAATAAGAAGAACATCTGAAGACCAGAGTTCAGACGAGGAAGGAGCCGACCCCTAATGTCTGAAACGTGTAGTTAAAACACAAACTGAATGCGTAGCATAAATACCCTGAGATGATTGCAGATTTCCAGCGCTGCAGCGCTTTCATTTAACTAACCTCCCCCTGCACCTCCAGCTCATAATGAAATGAAAGGAGCGTGCACGCTTTGTGAGCGCCGAACCCAAATCAAGGTTGTTGTTTGGAACTGAAAAGCGTTGGGCTCAGGAAACAGGACGTGTTAACAGACAATGAGCTTCCTTGTCAGAAGAAAGAAAATGATCCGACGCCCATTGCAGTTCTGCATCATGGAGCACTAATGGAAGCCGTGGAGATAAAATTCAGGCACAGGTGCAAACAGCCCCGGAGAATGAGGTCGAACTAATTCATTTGAAAGATTCCCGGTCAGACAAAACTCCAGCTCGTAGTGAAACGTGACTGCTTCTGCCAAACACTATTAAATTGGCTCATTTTGTCTTTGCTCTCGCTCGCTTGCCAGGTTTCTGATAACATATTCAATATAAAGCTGGCAGCAAATTAATGGTTCCTGACATAATAAACAGAACTCGATACTGTTTGTTTAGCTTGTGGGTGTGAAAGCAATTCACTTCATTAACGCTGGCAATAGGCGTCCAATTATTTATAGGCTGCCGATATCTGTAGTTAACAGCAACAATATTAAATCAGTTTAGTATATGCACACCAAATTTAAACAAATGAACGCACGCTTTTATTTAGAAAGTTTTCAGAGCCCTTTGCTTTTTCACACGATGCATCTACTGCACAACAATCTGCTCAATAACGCGTGATGACAAAGTGAAGCCTTTAGACATTTATCACATCAAAAACTAAAATGTTTAATTTACAGAAATATTCAGAGCAGAAATAAAGTTATCTGTGACACGGCTTTGGCTGCAGCTCTAGCTTTCATTCTTGCATCTCTGCTCACAGACCTTGATTTGGTGAATTTATTTAAATCTTCCTACAGATAAATAAAAACATTTGGCACCGTTCAAAATGTTCTTAATTTCTGCATAAAATGAGAAACAGGAACAGAAATATTATACCTTCTGCAAAAGAACGGTTAAAGAAAAACAAGCTGAAAGTTTAGGGACGGCCAAGTCAAAGTTGAGTTGAGGGGCCTCTGTGGGTCCTGCTGGGGATGGCTGCTGCCATCAAGGAGTGTCATTGCTATGGGGTGGGGGTGCCTGGTCTGGTCTAGGTGGGGGTGCCTGGTCTGGTCTAGGTGGGTGCTACATGTCTAAGTAACATCCACACCAATGAATGAAGCCAGGTCCAGAAGTTTCCCAGCAGAACACTGAACTGGAGCAAGATGCTTTAGATGTTATTCACTTCTACTGTCAGTGGTCATAATGATGTGGCCGTTAGGTGTATGTTGTGTTGTGGTATAAAATACAGCAGTTTGAGTAATTTGCTTCTTCTGTTGTATATTATTTTCTTTTAACATTTTGAGTCAGAGCTTTTATTTTCTCTAATATCTGGTAACGTTTGAATATTTTTTCTATCCAAACATCTATTGTCAGATATTTCATTGACATCTTTAAGCCTTTTCTTGCTTCATATGAGTCTAAGCTGTATTATTTCAGACTGTTTGTAACTAACAGTCACATATCATGATGCGTCTCCTGTCAGAAGCCTCCAGCTGATCTTCATGTTCCTCTGCCTTCCTGTATTTTCTCCTCTGACTGGAGTCAGTCACTTTCACTGGTGCTGCCTCCCTGAAATTTAATTTCATGCTGCTCTCACCGTGCACCTTCCTCTGGTTCCGCTGCTGATCTAATATCTCAGCCGTTAGATTTACACGGCCACAGCTTCTATTTGCAATTCTTCTAATGTAATAACTCAACTTACATCCCTTTTATATTAATGTTGAAGGTCTTTTGGGCTTGAACTTGATCACACAGCGCTTCACTGCACAAATGAGACCAGCGCCTCGTCTTTAAATAGACCGTGTTCCGTCTTCACTGTGAGCTCAGAGAGCTGCAGTGATTTCATGTGATTGCAGACAGATACCACGTTTAAAGCCGGCTCCACGGGTGGCTCCTCCACTGGGACGACGCCAAACGAAACCAGACAACAAAGGGATCGTTTCTTCTGCACCAGCATGTCTTAGCACTGCTGAGGTTTATTCCACAACTAAAGGCCACAGTTCATGTGTTCATTCCTTTTTATTAGTACTTCATCCTGTGTCGTTCTGTGTTGTTGTTAAGAGCAGAGAACACTCTTGTTGTTTTAGTGCAGCGCTTGTTTCTAAAGATCAGAGTTGGTCTCAGCCTCCACCACTTCAACCTTCCATTAACTTCACGTACTTATCTGTTCAGTATTTTTGCTCCTTCCTGTCCGGTTAGAGAGAAGACATGTTCACCTTATAACGATAGAACTGAAGTCCAGAATCCACATGGGTCCAGATCCTCTGGACATTAGTCAGTTAACAACGTGACCAAACGTCCTGTGGTAACAGAGAGAAGGAGGCTGATCATCAACTATCTGATCACGTTATTAGACCTTTAGCTGCTACACCTGGAGAAGGCTTCAGAGATATACAGTTATTTCTATTATCCTGCTATCTAACAACACACTGTGAAGTTCAGTATTGATCAGCTCATGTGTTTCTGTTCAGAAACATCCTGAGGTCAAGCTTCACTTTCCTTCTTTAGTGTGAAGCTCTACAGTATTCATTCAGGTCAAGAACATAGACTTCTTTGCTGCAAGTGTTTTTCTGTGTGAAGTCATCGACTAGTTGACGCTGACTCAACTGCAAAGTCGTTCAAACGTCAACACTGAGCCAAACACAGAGTTTTCTAGAGCGTAGCGTGTCATCACAGTCTTGTCTCGACAAGAACTGAACCCAGATTAAATGCAGCGCTGTGACAACACTGCATCAATTACTGCCTCAATGAGAACTAAACAACAGGTGAGAAAGTGTAAATAGACTCAGGAATTAACAACAAGACGCTTCTAAGACGCTAGAACGGTTCAGGAACATCTGGATGCTCTGGTCATAGAGACAGAAGCAGTCAGGAGCATTTCACTGAGAGGCTGATTGATCGTTTCACTGCTCTGAAGCTGAGACCACAAGGTTTGACTGAGTGAGTCCTGACATTTAAAGAAGAGTTATTAAAGTTATTGTTCTGTTTAATTAGGTTGAACTGCAAACGTTTGAATCCATTCTGAACATCCTTTATTCTGGATGTGCTGCTGAAGCCTTGAAGCATTTATGAAGACTGAGCTGTGACCTGCAGCACACACACACGCACGCGCACACGCACACGCACACGCACGCACACACACACACACACACACACACACACACACGCACGCACGCACACGCGCATTAACAATCTGTTTGTGTTGTAGTAAAATACAACAGGGCAGCAATCACAAATGGAAAAATAAATTACGTGAATCTGAAGGTAATTTCTGGGACACAGGATTATTGGGGAGGGATGGGGGGAGGGGGGGGGTTCCCAGTGTTCCACATTCAATTCAACAAAAACAGAAGCAACAAGAATGAGACCCAGCAGGACTCATCTGAACCAACACTGGATGTCGTTATGAAACATGCTATGGAGGCCGACCGTAAGCTTTGAAAGCACGCTCTCTGATCATTACCCAAAACAGCAGAGAGGGAGCAGAGGGGTCAGCAGCAGCATGAAGCAGCCTCAGAGGATCCTGTTTATCCTTTGCCTCCTTTAACAACACACCACTTCTTGGTTTGCTCCATAGCAGAGCTGGAATAAAAGCATTTCAGGGGATTGATCCGTGCGCATTGATTGCTACAAGATATTCAGTTCATCTGTCCTCTGAACTCGGGCTGAAATAAAAGCAGCACTCCGGACTAAGTTGTTTTTGTTCTTCCAGAGATCAAGCTGTATAAACAGACCCTGAAGAATAACCCAGCGGTTTGGTGTGAAAGCGCTGCAGCGTCTCAGTCCTGCCAAATCAATTTAACCTGGATTTGTTTTCCCTGCACAGCTCCGTCCTTCCTCCTCTGCAAGCAGCACTCTCAGCAAGTCGCTTCAGCCTCGCGCCGCCGCCGCCACCGCCACCGCCGCCACCGCCGCCACCGCCGCCACCGCCGCCACCGCCGCCACCGAGATGTTTTAAATTTAGTGAGTTTTCTTTGTACGGGTGGATTTTTAAAAGATGACACCAATGATTCCCTGCAGGAGTCGCAAGAAAACCAGAGACACTCTGAAAATATGTGATTGAATTTCAGTTGTGGTCCACTTTGTGTTTCAATGGAGTCATTACAAACTAATGAACCGAGGAGGAGGAGGAGGAGGAGGAGGAGGAGGAGGGAGAACGTGAGGGTGAAGACTGTTTAAATGGCTGCCGTGGACCTGGAGTCTCAAAGTGTGCCCAGACATCTGAACGTGTTCTTCATCAGGTAGTTTTAGATGTGCTTGTTGCTTTCTGCAGACGCCTCCGTGTGTTTTCGTGTCTAGTTTCAGGATCCAGGTTAGTTGTGAATGCCTGAGGATTAACTGGCTCTTTTTTTGGTCGTCATCTAGGTCAGTCCAGTGAACCCTGACTGCTATTAATCATCAGACCGGGCCCCGTCCTGCCCGTCCACACAGAGCTGAGCTGGTTCTAGCATCAGACACCAAGGTCAGCGCCGGCCAAGCAGACCTGCTTTTAAATCTGCACCAGAAACAGAAACATGAGCCGAGGAGATAAATAAAGAAACATCAGAATCCTGATTCTATTAAAGCAAAAGACAAATGAGCAGCAGGAGCCTCAGGACGAGCCCTGATGTGTTTTACACAGCAGCACATGTTTAAAGGTTGATGAGATGCAGAGAGCATCACTTTGTTCACATCCTCATCTTTTTCACGCCTCCTGCTGAGCAACGAAGAGCTCCTTAACACGGCTCACATCCTTCCATCTAAACCTTCCTCTGAGCTCCTGGCCCACGCTGACTCCTCGCTCAGCTTCATTCACGCTGCCGACCTCCTGGAGGAGCTCTGCTGGATCCAGATCAGCTGACTGAGGGGGGGTCACGGTGCTGTGGCACGGAGCGTCATCCTGCAGGAAGCGTGTGAAACGAGAAACGTGATCAACAGCAGCACAAGGTCTTCTGGAATCTGTGGGAAGTGATGCTGCTCCTGCAAAGATCTGACGGGCCAATTGGATCGTTTGTGGGCGGGGCTTAATGTGGAGGTGATGGACATGAAGAGTCATACAGGTCATCTGAATGAGTTTGATTGTGTCTGACTGGTTGGAGGACTCTCCAGGTGATGCACTCTGCTCCATGTCCTAATGACGAGTTAGTGGACTCAGATTTATCGAGTCCACTGGACAGATTCAGTTTCTGTCTCTGCTTCAGAGTCTCTGAGTAACAATCCTGCAGCAGTCAAAGTCCCTGAGACTCGTCCTCATGTTGATGACTGCATGAAGGCTAGCAGGTGTACGCTCGCCTCAGTTCTTATCAGAGGACTCCATGTGGATTTCATTATGGGTCGTGTTTCAACGGATTCAGAGACGATTAGTTGGAAACTAATTCAACCACATGAAGCCCCGTACAAACCGATTTAATGATGGAGAAGAATCTTCCTCACCTTCCAGGCTAGGTGTACAGATGTGAGAGCAGCCAGTCATCAGCCCCAGACTCAGATATGAAAAGCAGAAGTGACTTTAAGCTCCCGGCCTTTATTTGTGCTCTGATTGAATGTTAGATAATACCTGTTCATTCATCAGAGGACCTGCTCTGCCTTCGTCACAAACACACATGAATAAACGAGTCTTTTACAAATATCTGTGTGTGCTGCATCTTTAAAGCGGAGACGAGAGTCTACGCTCCCCGACTGAACACAGTTTGTCTTCCTTCAGTACTATCAAAGAGCTACAAACTGATCTGGGAGCAGTGGTTCCCACAGGTCTCTGTTATGCTTGTAACTTTGATTTGTCTTTACAGCAAACATCACCTTCCAATCTGAGGAGCCTCTTCACTTCATTCCTTTTAATTGTTTCACAAACCGTTTTAGGCGCTCGGAGTAAAACCCAGTAGAGGGATTTTACCTCCAACGCGTCTATGCAGCAGAAGCTGTTGGTTGAAGAATAAACAGGGTGAAGAGCTTTGATGTGCCGTGTTCTTCCAGGCCCATGAAGAGGCTTCCACTCTGACACACGACTTCCCTCGCTGCCTCAAACAGAGGAGTCAGCTTAAACGCTTAAACTTCACTCCTGAGCCGTGCCCTGCAGTTTCTCATGCTTGTGTTTTCGTTCTGATTTTTCTCTGGCGCCTTTCATACTCTGCAGTTATTAGATGTTTTGTCTTGTTTGTGTTTTTTCCATCTGCTTCCTTCTTTCTTCATCCAGTGACGTCTAGTTAGCAAAGAACGAGAACTGATAGCTGAGCTGGAGATGTTTCTTCAGGTCCTGCAGGTCTCACAGTCAACACAGCAGTGACTCAGTTCTTATCAGAGTCTGGTTTACTGCATTTCATTGTCTGTGTTCATCTCCACATTAAGCCCCGCCCAAATCATTTGATTGGACCTTTTCTGGAGCCGAACCCAACAGAGAGACTCCACACCAACCTGCAACGACAAAAAAATACCCATGACCGTGTGAAGACGGTCTGACCTCCAGGCCAGACTCATGTAGGCACTTATGCTCTGCTTGTAGCTGCTTTATCTCCAGATGTCAGTTTTGTGTGTCTGAAGTTTTGTTCTCAGCAACAGCTGCCTCCAAACATTTCAGACAACAATGAGAACAAGAATGAAAGATGAACTAAAAGCTGTGCAGAGCTGCAGATTGATGGCTCCAGTGACGCGTTGAAACATGCATGAAACCAGAAACATAAGCTAGTCTTGTCCTTTAGTTGGAAAAGAAATGACTAAAAATACTCAGTGGTGGGCCGTCTATTTCCCACCTAGACCTTCAGTAAGCTCAGCTCATACAGAGAGATGAATGTCATCACTAAAGAAAGAAACTTACTTAGAACAATTCACTGCAGCCACCAGCTCCACATACGTCAAATCCAGCAGAAGCATCAATGTCGACCCAATAAAATGATAAAAAGATACAAAACAGATGTAAATAGAATTCATTTAATCTCCAGAACTTTAGAAACTATTCAGAGCCTGTCAACCAAGGCTAGCACCGCACTGACCGACCGACCGACCGACCCATAGACTAAGAGCTATGCAACCATAACTTTAGCTTCATGATGACCCAGAAGTCATCAGCTGTTAGTTCTCTAATCTTAATCATACGTTAATGAATATGTCCTGAACGTGTCTAAAGAGCAGTCCTGGCATGTCTCAGTGATTAACTCCTCTCTACATGATGATGATCCTGGTAGCTGACATCTTACTAAATACATTAGGGCAGGACTTCTTTTCACTTCTGTGAAAATGAAGCTACATTCAACCTAAAATTGTCTTTATTAGCAGAAATCATTTCGTCTCATTTACGAGTGAGACAGAGACGAAGAGCAGAAAGCTGACCTGCTTTTGAAAACGACTCAACACATAATTACACATGATTACAGACTTTCATCATCCCTGGGCCGCTGCTTGACGTAACGGTGAATGTAAAATCCATACGGCGCTCCGTTTCTTTAGTCTGTCGTTACTGTAACACAGAAAGCCGTGTCAGCTCAGTGTGTCTGCAGATTCACAGCCAGACCATTAGTAAACCGGCCGGCCGTTCTTCCTCGCCGTGTTCTAACGCTCAGGAACATGAAGTCTGTCTGCAACGCTAGAATCAAACGAGGTGGATAATAGAGGAAAACAAGCACACAGCTCCTGAGGAACGTGAGAGGGATCATCATCAGAGAGGCCTCTCTGCTCTGAGTGGACATGGCTGATCAATAACTGAATGGATCTGCAGAAAGCACCGACCACATTTATGGGAAAGGGTTCAGCAAACAAGGAACGCCTTCATTCTGCTGCCAGTCCAAAGGTGTGCAACACCTCAGCCTGGTGTCATGAGGCAGCGTCTTTGGCATGTCATTTCACACCATGTGGTTTCAATGGGGGGCTGCATGCACCCGTCCTCAGCCTGAACCTTAAGCATCTGTCATTTTAGGCTGTTAAATGACACCTGAGATGGATGAGGGAGGGGGAGAGGCTTTTTAAGAAGCTTCAAATGTGTCGCCATGACACGTTAAAGTGTGAAGAGAGCCTGGAGTGGTTTCTTATTTATACACAATGATGTAATAAGACACAGGACTGACGGAGGTGGAGGGTGATGGTGTGATCACAGAGACGTACAGATAACTGTAAAGAATCATCCTTTAACGACGCGTGATTAGAGATAAAGGAAGCAGGTCTTTCTTTTTCTTGTTTTTGTAGCAGGCCTTGTTTTAACAACACATGAAGGGACCCCGGCTTTTAGCATCACGTATCTGTTTGCTGGAACTTCTGTGGTCCATGAGCTGAATGTGAAGAGAAACTGGGTCGTGCAGCAAGACAAGGAGAACCAAGAACACAAGTGTTCCTTCACTGCTCTGGAACATGGTTCTTTCAGCCTCATCGTCTGCTCCACAGTCCTCCAGTCTTTATGTCGTTTCATTGTTTGGCTTCTTGCAGCTGGTGTTCATCCTGCAGTCCAGCATCTGTAGTCCACTCATTGTTTCCCCTCTGTGCACCTGAAAGAGAGGACAATCAGACCAGCACAGCTATCCCCGTGAAACTCTAAAATCCATCTTTTCATTCCAAATCCAAGCGCAGAAAACCAATTAGCAGAAGAACCATTGACCTTGACATTGATTCAGTTTGGGAGACGAGCTTCTTTAATTTCCTGCAGCTTTAAGTGTCTGCAGGAAATTAAACATGTGTCCTGTGACGGCATTAAGAGGTAGGATGCTGCATTCCTTCCTTCCTTCTTTCTACTCGTGCTCTCCTGAAAAGCAGGTGCTGCTCTCGTGGAAACAATTAGCGTCCAAAATGCTGATTTATTCACACATTGATTATTCATGATGGCGTGCAGGAGTGCAGGATGGGAGCAGCAGTTGGAGGGAGTTGGTGTGAGAGTGTGGATGACCTGCTGAGCTGGTCAGACTCTGTCATGACAGCTGTCAGACTGACCTCTACAGCAGCTGTCCTCCTGAAGCCCACAGCCACGCTGCTCACATCAGCAGAGGTGGGAGCGACGGCTGTGTTTGCCATCCACAGAGTTCTGCTCAGAGTTAATAACGGGGATCTCTTCGTGCTGAAAGCTACTCTCTCTCTGACTCATCCAGGATATTTGCTGAGGTCTGACGTCGCTGGAACAATCGAGGAGGGAATGACACGCTCCAGCTCAGATTGATTCTGTTTCGGCCTCATCTTGTGCAGGGATCAGCTGCTCCTTTGGCTGCCTAATGTACTGATCAGCCTCCACATCAGGATCGATACCTGAGATACAGCGAGCCAGGAGGAGGAGGAGGAGGAGGAGGAGGATGAAGAGGTGTAGGAGGAGGGGGAGGAGGAGGAGGAGGAGGAGGAGGAGGAGCTGGCTGCAGACTCCACCAGTGTTAAATCCTCTGGTAATATTTAGATCTCATTATGAGGCGTGTTTCAGATGACGTATGGCTACTCTATCCCCAAATTAAGCCCCGCCCCCCATCACTTTGATTGGCAGAATCATTTCCCAACGGAGTGAATCCAGAACAAGTTTCAGCTGCAGGTCTGTCACTAAAGCAGATTTATTTATTTATCTCTGCTCGATGTTTGAATAAAACCTGGTTGATTATTAAATTATTAATCTAAAGCACCAAACAACACCTCACACTAAATATTGATGCATGTCTTTGCATTAAAGGGGTTTGCTTGTTTATTAAATGTGATTTAACACACTTGAGTTAATGAGTCTTGATGTAAGGAGCACGTTGTTCCTCCTGACTGATGCTCAGAGTCTCCACGGTGTTTGCTGCAGCCTTTAGAATCACTGCATCTCTTAAACTCTGTCTCTGGACAACATGAAACATGACCAACAGCAGCAGACATGAAGGAATGATTACAACTTTCACGACTCTTTCATTTCTCTTCATTTCCCGTCTCACAGGCGTCCAAGGTCTCTGTTCTTGTTTCTTCTTCTTTGAGTTTTTTTCCAGCGTTCACCAGACGCCTTGTTTTTTTATTTTTCAGATCACGACCTCTTCTTCTTCTTTCGCTGTTTGCTTCTGCCTAATTTGCATTTTGTATTATGCGACATTTCCAAAAAAAGAAAAAGTAAAACCCTGAAGGAAACTGGTAGTTTTAACTCCAGGCTCTTTTTCTCTGCTAAAACATTCTGGTGGTGTCTCTGCTAACAAACAAACCCCAGTGGACGTCTGAATGTGACCCAGCTGCGTCCAGTTCATCCCGTCTCCTACAACACAAATTACATTTTTATTTTACTAAAAACAAGAAAGTAATGAGAAAAAACTGCTGTTAATGAATGGAGCTGCTAGTGGTTAGTCTGTGCTAAATGAACCATTAATGTGTTTACTATGTTAATGTTAAGTGAAGTGCTTTTAAAGCTTCAGCGTGTGGCTCGTCTCCTTCTGTCTTCTTTCACTGTCCATCATTAGAGTTTTGCTGCTGATGAAGAGTTTTTGTCTCCAGCTGCTGTTTAAAGACTTTTAAAAGTTAACATTCTTTTCATTAAGTCTCAGGATTTGAACCACAGACACTTTAAACAGTATAAAGACGATAGATCAGCTCCTCTAAGTGAAGCCAAGACAAGTAGAGCTCCCCCTGGTGTCTGGCTGCAGTATAGGTCATAAGCCCCACCCCCTCTGTGTTAGTGGGCGGGGCTTGAGTCAAACTAAAACACTGAAATAATGTATTTCACATCTTTCAAGGATGGTTTCAGTCATTTTGGGTAGTTAATATAAAGTTGATGAATGTTCAAGTGGCAATTTTTGTTCAAGTTAGTTTTAGACGCTATAGAAACAGGATGTGACATAATGGTGACCAACAGTTGCCATGCCAACCACTCTGTTAAGCGATCCCACTGGACTGTGAGAGTTGTAAAAACATTTAAAAACCAGTCCAGTGTCTAATCCATCATGTCCATGTAGCAGGTGGAGGTAGAGCACAGCGTAGAATTAATGAAACTAAAACATGAATGAGTCTGGAGGAGGAGTGGGCGGGGCTTCAATATCACGGCTCCACGAGGCTCCGCCCCTCAGACCGTACTAATCATCATTGTGATTTTGTGCCATACTGAGCAACGATGAGATGGATGAGTCAGGAAAAAGTGAATGAACAAAAGCTGGTCATCCACTGTGAGACATCTGGTATCTGTAAATGCCAACCTGATGATGTTAAACTGTTTTATGCTTCTGTGTTCAGTTCATCATTTAAATGCTAAACTAAATATTCTTCTTTGAAGAGAGCCTGACTCCCCATCACCACTCACCACGTCCTTTATGGTTTTCCAGGTCTGGTCATTGTTTGGCTCCTCCCTCATGATCCTCATCTGTTTCTGGTCTCTAGTGTCTTTGCTCCTCCTAATAAGTCTCACCTGTCTCTCATTGCTTTGGGTTTTATCTCGTCCCTTTTGTCCGTCCTCTTATTGGACATTCCTGCCATGCTTGCGTGATGTACCTTTGTTTTCTTGGATGATTTTAGTCTTTTCGTTCATGGTTTTATTTTCTTTTTTAGATTTTTTATTTTGGCCTTTCAGTTCTGTGTTTTTCTTTCCATCTGTCCTGACATATCTGACTCATCCTCAGTTGTCGCTTCCGTTTTAGTCAAGTGGCAGAAGAATCGTTTCCAACTTGTATTAAACGTGTTACTATGTTATTTAAGTTCAGCTTTAACTACAGGGAAGTGTTATTATAGCTGTGACTCACCCTCACTGTCAGCAAACACAACATTATCTCTCACCATCATATCTTTACATTGCACCTCCACTGTTTGTGCTGGATTCTGCTGCTGCGCTCTTCTTTTTCTTTCTTTCTTTTTTGAAACAGAATCTTGAAAATGAATTTATCTAGAGGGAACAAATGAATCCCTCCTGTGCATCCCCCGGTCCAGGAGAAGGGCTGATTGCAGCGGGGCGTTGAAGGTCATGTTTTGACCATGAGGCTGCAGCTCCAGCTAACCAAATGAGGCTCTGGAGGCCGTGTTTGTGAGCGAATGCAGCAGCGGGGCTAGACGGCGCTGGCTGGGGCTGCCACTCACTCTCTATCTGTGATTGTATTTTAAAAAGGGCACGCTGTCTAGAAATGAAGGGCACCCTTTCAGCTGGCGGCTTACGCAGGCCTCCCTGAAGCCCACGGAGCGCCTGACTCCGGCTGGCCTTTCTCCCTCAGGCCTGCTCCTATAAACTGTGAGGGTGTCCCATATGGTGGCGATGCATTAGCCCATCACATGTGACCTCAATGAAAACTGGAGGTGTCCTTGAGATTTTTCAATCGTCCCACAGTCCTGGTTTAATTCCTTCCTGGAAGACTTTGTCCACGGCTGCAGACTTTGCTGTTTTTTCCAACACTTCATCTCATCGTTTAGTGTCAGTCACCAGAGCTCATGGTTTGGATGAGAAGAGACGCTGTAATACATTAAACACAGGACGTCTCAGCCGTGACAAACGTCTCCTCCGTGTTTTTTTTGGCTACCATGGTGATGAGTCCCACCCTGGCTGGGATGTTTCACACGCACTTATTCACTCGTCTGCAGGAGGGCTCATGGCCACGGGCGGATTCTCCGTTGGGATGAAGCGCCGTCAGAGGAGAAAAAGAGGGATTTATTTTCTTCCTGCCACATTCAGCCGGAGGCTTTGGCTATCAGTCAGTGGCTCTGTCCCCGCCGTAGATATTTTGTCCTCTGAATATTGTCCAATCAGCATTAAGCCGTGCTCAGTGGAATACCAGAGACTGTGAAACACCCAGATCGTTTTCAATGGGTGGAGCTGCAGAAGCTGCAGTGCAGTATGGAAGGCTTCCAGGAGAGAACCAACAAACGACGGAGTGCTCATGTGTTCCATGGAGAGGGAACGAGTCGGATCATCTTCCTGTTTTTACATCGAAAAGCTGCTGAACTAATAAATGGCAGCCATCTAGTGGTCACTGCTGGTACTACTGCTCACGTTCATTCATTTTCTGTAGATGCTTGTTCCAGTGAAGAGCCGTGAGACGGTTTGGACGGTGGGAGGAAGCTGGAGAACCTGGAGAGAACCCACACAGACACAGGGAGAACATGCAGACTACACACAGAGAGGAACCAATCAGAACATGATGGATTAGAACCTAGAACCTTCTGCTAGCTGTGAGGCATCAGTGATGATCACCACGCTCTGAGCTGCCAAACTACTCACAAGTCAAAGATCAAGTGTCCAATCAAAGTGAAGCCTGATGCTAATCCTCTCATTGATCAGGACGCCTTAGACGTCCTAGATGTTGGTGTTGGAGCTGAAACCTTTTGGATTTCAGCCATTTTCACTCAGAAAATAAACGTCGGAAATAAAAATTGTAAGCAGCAGCTTGGTACCAACATCAGCACGGCTGTGACACACCTTGTTCTGGCATTAGGCCTTGATGCAGTCGGTTCCAGCAGACCAGACCTTTTCCACCTGACCAGGAAAAGAAGGAGGGGAGGGAGGAGATAAAATCAGACCCAGCTTCTTGACAGCTTTGTGTTTAAAAAAGAAACCAGCGACTCCTTTAAAGGTAACAGAAGAGGCCGTTGTTACCAGAAGCAGCTGGAGGTTCTGAACTTTCACTGCTGGAAATAATCCCTGGAGCTGGTTAGGACGAAGCTCGGGGCAACAATCCCATCGACCCGCTCAGATTCAGCAGATTCAGAGAGAAACTCCTTTCACAGTGAAGTCTTTCTAAACTCTGCAGGCGTCTCCTAACAACCTCCATAACATCTCCCACACACAGTCACACAAACATCATCTTAGACGTTTGGTTTTAAATGTTAAATTCAGTCTCTTTGGTTTCAGACTCTGTTTCTGTTGATGTTCAGACATTTGTGAGACTTTAGAGTCTGAATCTGTTTTACTATTACCCATAACTATTAGATGTAATCGTTATGTGGCTTGATTATGATGTGGCTGGAGAACATTTAATTTAATTTGCTGTTTCTGTAGCACAGGCGCTGAGCTAAGTGGCTAACCACGCTCTCAATGCTAATTATTATTATTCTAAATAAAATGACAGGTTGAGAATCGTATTTATTCTCCAGCCTGGCGTCTAACGACACTACTGACTAAGACTTTAGAGAAGAGGCTTTTATTTTTAAATAAGAATAAGAAAAGACCCCCGGTGGGATTTAAATGACATCCTCAAGCGTCCATCCAGAGTCATGAGGAGTCGTCTTAAATAAGAAGAGGAGGAAAGAGTCCAGCCACAGATGCTCCAGCCCCCCGCTGCACTAAAATCTAATTGGCTCAATGAGCGCTGCTTCCACATTAGAGTCGTCTGAGTCAGTGCTAACATCCAGAAATGTTGAATACTGCAGCTTCTGTCTGTGCTCGTATGTTCTGTGTATTTATGTTGAATGAGTGGGAGGAAAAGCCTGATGAACTGTGCTCCCAGAGCTCCACCACTGACTCAACATGCATGGAATTAACATAACGCTCACTTTTATCCTGCATAAAAATCAAATAAATAAATAAATAACTAGGATAAAAATAATAAGAAGCAACAGATGAGAAACGCTGAAACGCTCTCAGTGATGTGGGTGAGTCACGCTCAGGAACGGCGTGAAACAGAAACAGACATCACTTCCTCTCCTCCAGTTTGCTCCCAGGCTCCGCTGGATGCCTTTTATTTGTTCACGGCTTTGTCAGTGGCCCCGTCCTCATGTTCCATTTCTATTTTTGCATGCTCAGCTACAGTAGATGAAAGCAGAGCCAGGGTTCTCGTCTCAGAGCTCCAGTTGCTCTCAAAGAGGTACTTTTGTGTGAGAACATCCAACCCTGTGTCATTATCCAAACGAGGAGGAGGAGGAATACTGCGTCTTTAATTAACGTGCTCATGAGACGGACGAGGCAGAGGAGGAGAATCTGCTTGTTAAAGAAAGGACGACCTCCAGCTAAAAAGCCAGGCTCATATTTGTCCTTCCAGAAACCCACACGTCCACATCCATACGGTCCCTCACTGACCGGAGCACCATGGCTTTTCACCACAACTGGATCTAAACTAGAAGCTTAGGCCGCCCTCAGAGGACAGTCATTGTTGATGAAAGGTCAGAGGTCATGCTGGCTGCAGTAACTCTGATAACCTCTTTCCACCTGAGCCGAGCAGAGAAAGCAGCCTGGAGGTGGACGTGATCCGTCTGGTCCATGCACGGCTGGTCCCTCCACTGGTGCCGTTAATAACTCACTGCAGAGTCAGAGACCATCCTACGGTGAGACCCCAAAGACGAGCTCCTCCTGCTTTAGACTGCTCTGAACCAACGTCGCTTCATCTCTATTCCACGTGAGCGTACGGCGGAGGCATTAATTAGTCTGACCTGAGACCAGGTCTGAGGAGACGCCCCCTCTTTCAGCTGCAGAGACCCACCAGGCCTCAGGTTGTGACCCAGCTGAGGGGCTGCAGCATAAACTGGAGAGTCTAAGTGATGAGGCCTGGTCAGATCATCTGCTCTCAGCCTCAGCACGAGGCCAGAGGAGCTGCAGAGGAAGCTAACGAGGCCTTTATGGAAACAGCTGATCATCTCTAAACGTCTGCTTCATGTCACGAAGTCAAACAGGTTTCATGAACACGACGCTGAGCTCCTCCAAGCAGAACACGTTCAGGTGAGACGCAGCATGAATGAAACGCAGAGCAGAGGCTCAGAGGAAGGCTTCAACATCATGACCGAGAGAAGCTGAGGCTGAACCCGTCTCACCCGTCCAGGGCCCGTCTCACCCGTCTCACCTGTCTCACCCATCCAGGGCCTGTCTCACCCGTCTCACCCGTCTCACCCGTCCAGGGCCCGTCAGTGATAAATGTTGGGAGGAAACCAAAGAAAGTTCCTGCTGTGCTCAGACTTTCAGCTTAAACAGTTTCAGGTGATCCTGACAGCTCGTCTCAGGTCCTCTGGTGATTTTAATTAACACGTTTGAAGGCGTTAACACGTCTGAGTGTAAGAGAGCTGTTGTGTCGCTGCCGGGGGGATTGTGTTGTCTGGTCAGACGTCGTGAGGCAGAAAGAAACCGTGAAGATTTCTATTTTCTGATCCTCCAGCATCAAGCAGCTACATCCCTCCATGTCTGATTGTCTTCTCCATCATTAGTGGCTCAGCTCTTCACTTCTCGCTGTGGATGTGTCTCCCGGCCTGAGGGGCTGAAGCAAAGGTGCAGTCAAGAGCTTCCAGATGATTCACGCTCTGCCGTCACCTCCAGCGTGCGCTGACAGGAGAATCATAGCAGGCTGTTAATAGACGCCATCACAGGCTGCAGAGGAAAGAGAAACTCAATCCCAGCTGCTGTCGGGACAAGAGCTGCTTTAAGTAAAGGTGCTTTCACACGTGGCTGTTGTTCTGGAGCAGGGACGGCGTGAAGACAGAACTCTGAGACATGTCCAGTCGTCCCTCTGAGTGATTCATCTGCAGCGTGAACACACCTCACCCAGAATCTACCTGATAGGCTGCTCTTCACTGACATCGTCATGAGAAGTCAGAGACGTTTCTGTGTGGTCAGATGAAGGCCGATGGGTCGCTGTATCACACTTTAAATGTGCCTCACACAGATCTGCTGCTGTTAAATGAAACCAGAGCAGATGTGTAGACTCACGTCTCTAGTCCACACGTGGACGGCTTCAGTCGTGTTGAGCAGCTGTTTTTCTTTCTCCCACTCAGTTTTAAATAAACCTAAAAGACTTGAAATGTGAGGGCGCCATTATGCTCTCCTGCAGCTCTTTAGTTTTATTCTGGGACTCGGCTAAAGCAGCAGCTCTGCATGATTCACGGTTCAATGAGGACTCGGTTATCTCACGCCGCCTCTTATTGAAGCGCTCGGCCCGTCCTCTGCCAGAGAACAGGCAGCGTTATCTGCAGGGGGACCTGTGGACGGTCTCAGGAAACAGGTCCAGACCAGACGACTGGACTCGGACCTGCTGGGATCCTGTCCTCAGTCTAAAGGCGTCAACGCGGTTTACTCCTCTTTCAAACCGTCTGTCTGTCCATATGTCCTCTGATAAACTGTGGACACCGTTGTCCTTTGTCCTTCAGGTGTTTTGCTTGTGGACAAATCAAACGGTTAAACCACAGAGACAGAAACACATCGTTCATCGTACCTGAGTGAAAATGTGGACTCTGAGTCTGACTGTGATCCAGACTATGAAAGAAAACAAAGATTAGAGCAGGAGGCTTTTATATTTATAATAATAATACATTTTATTATTATTAGAGAAGAAGATTCCAGTCTCAAGATGCTCCCGAAGCAGACGACTGTAGAAAGAAAAGATAAACGCAGCAGTCTGAAGCAAAGACCTTAAATGATGTTAGAGACAGTAAATGAATGAAAGTAAAACAGATTTATCTCAGAATAAACTTCTAAATATAATAAGTTATGATTATATATCAAAGATAAAGCTCTCATAAAGTATGTTGAATGGTTACGGTTTGGTTTCTCTGGAGTCAGTGAGCTCCAGAGCGTCAGGATGTGGAAACAACGAAGAGCTGAAAATGAATACCTGGTTAAATGTGAATGTTCCAGCAGATGTGTGAGGATAGCAGAGAGCTTTAAAAGCAAACCCAGCGCTGTTAGGAGAAGAATAAGCAAACAGAGGAATTTGTCTTGGTGTTGCAGCGACGCTGTCACGGTTCTGGATTTTATTTTGTTCAGGAAGAAAAACCAAATTGAGCGTGCAGATAAAGCAGAGGTGGGTGGTTTGGCTCCTTCTCTAAATGACTTTTAATGCTGATTTGGAACAAAAGCAAAGTGCGTTGACTCTTTCAGGACGGCGTGTTTGTTTGTGTGAGGTGGTCCCTGTGGTCAGGTGGTTGTGATGTGACTCCTACACGTCTACGTGTCGTCTCATGAAGGGAAGCGTCCTCCGTCGTGTCTGAGCTGAACCTTGTGTCTCGTTTGTTAAAACCCTAAAAGCAGGTGTGTGTCTTAAAAATGAAGCCGTGGTTGTTATTCATCAGAACACTCGGCCTTGTTCGGTCTCCAGGCAGATGACATTAGTCCCCCTCCTCCCCCTCCTCCCCCCTCCTCCCAGCAGCCTGCCTCATGTTTCTGTCAGCTCACATTGTGTAGGAGCCCGTCAGAGCTGTGGCTGAGAGGAGAGTCCAAGGAGTCAGGCACCTCTTGTTATCTGGGCGCCTGAGCCGGTGGGAGTTGTGGCTGTCAGAAGTCGGCCGTGGCGGTGGATGAGGCCTCTGAGGGCAGCTCGGGTTTGGACAGGCTGTGGCTTCCTGTCCGGCTCACACCGGGGGAGGACGAGGTGGATGTGCCAGTCACTTTACCGTCAGGTTTATCTTGTTGTTGTCATTAAGCAGCGTTTTATTAGCGACGCACGGTGCTGCAGCCCTCAGAGCCATCAGGATCATTTACTCACCTCCTCCTGCACAGAAACTATGTGAAATCAGAGCGTTCATGTCCTGATCCTCCTAGATAATATATCCCTGTAATCCTGGTAACACGCAGCAGAAAGAAAAGAGGAAAAGCAATGAGCTCTTTTTATTTGTGAGGAAAACCAGTGAAAGCCCCAGTTTGGTCCTGATTCTGTCATTTGATCTAAATAAATTATACATCAACTAATTATTCTTGGGATTGATCGCAGAGACTGACCTGGAACTTCTGTGGACGGCGCCGATGGAACGCCTTCTCTCCGATGCTACATTTTAATTAGAGCAAAATGTCAGCGCTGACACGGAACGTGAACCTGACCCGCAGGCCCCTGGAATCATTTCTCTCATTATGCAGCTCTCTGTGGAACATTAAGGCGACGGTCTCCAAATGAAGGAGGTGCAGTTCAGGTAGAAATATTTCAGTCAGTGAGAGTAATGACTTCTGGACCTCGTGTGTATTGGGAGTAAGTAAATGTAGAGTGTGGAGGGGAGCGTGTACATACCAACGAGGAAGAAGTTTATTTCAGGAAGCTGCAGATGAACTAACACAGGTCTGGGTCAGTTAGATCCTTTAAAGCTCTCTGATTGGCTGGAGGATGATGCATTTAGTTTAAATACAGATGTTAGCAGACGCCTGCAGAGATCACCACGGCTCTTCTGCTGCTAACGCTCTTTATTTATCACAATAAACCTTTATTTATTTATTCTGGTTTCTAGTCTCCACTTCATGTTGTCACTGTGGAGTTAAATAAAAGCCTTTTCATTATTTTAATCCTGATTCTTGTTGAAGAATTACACAGACTGTGTCCATGTGTGGCGTCATCTGTCCACTAGAGATGGGCCATATGGACTAAAACATTTATCCTGATCATTTCTGGTATTTATCACGGTAACGATAAATAATCACCAGTTCATTCTAATCTTTTTGACTCTAATGCATCAAGTTTTATCACTCGTTGTTGTTTTGTTCCCGGACTCTTTGGATGAAGTCGACGCTGCTTCTGCATCTTTGCTCATTTTCTGTCTTTCTTCATCTTCTGGTTTGTGCTTGTGTTTGAGGTGGTGGAACAAATTAGTGCTGTTACTGTCCTTTTTATTCACTATTTGTTTGCAAACCTTGCATGTTGTAATTCAGACTTTTTAACCCCTTCATGCCTAGTGTCGCTAATTCACGACGCACTGTTTCCGTTCAGACTGCAGCTGAAATAACGCATGTAATACTCCAATGTCGGTTTGTGCACATTCAAAAAAATCCTAGGAACCTTTAGCAAGCACTAGTTTCTGGTAGGACCGGCCGGAGTGGTAACACAAATACAAATATTTCATTTCTTTCTATAATTGAAGAATCAATTGAGGCGTTAAGGGGTTAAAACCAAACCAGATAATGGAGGTGGAGCCTCGTTTAGGAACGAGCTCCTCTCTGCCGGCGTATCTGCTCCACCTTCCACCATTGATGACATATATACATCATCAATGGGAATTTATCGTTTTATCGTTGGGGAATGTTTTTGACGATTTATCGTAAATGATGAACTATCGCACATCTCTACCATCTGCTTCTTTTCCATCCAGACTTTATTCTTGTATTTATTCCTCTGAATGAAGATGAATTCTTTGCATGTGAATAAATGATTCTGATTCATTTAATGATGCTCACAGAGCTGCAGTAACGATCCACCACCACACACATCTTTATTTATTTCTTGTTCACCTGTAAAATTAAATTCAGAACTGATGCACCAGGATGATCCATGTGACTCAGCTGATGATGCAGGCTGTGTTTGTGCTGACTGGTTTTACACCAAGGCCTCGTCTCTGTGCAGCAGCCGTTATCTTTTCCTGATTTCCTCTCTGCATCTTTGTCCTCATCAGTTTAGTGACGATGTTCCTTCCTCCTGCTCCTGTGACCAGCAGTAAACACTCAGCATGGCCGTCACGCCGTCGCAGTAAGAACACGGCGAACAAGAGCAACAAAAGAATCTCTCTGTGAAATCGCTGTTTTTTTTCTTCCAGTTTGTTTTTCTCACGTTGCATTTTTATCTGTTTCCCCCGTTCGCACTGAAATGTGCGAGCTGACAGAGCGCCGTGTCTCGGGAGGATAACGTTAAGTCAACAGGGCTGCTTGTAGTTTGTGAGGGAGGTTTGGGAACAAAGATAAGGGTCCTCTTAACACGCTGCACGCTGCAGGAAGAGCTCAGGTGTCAACCAGATTTCAAGCTGCCACTTTGGACTCTGTTGCATCACGAGGACAAACTACTGGAGACTCTGTGGTTGGAGTAAGATAATGTGATGACTGCTGGTCCAGAGAATGACAGTGTCTCCTGACTCGTCTTATCAGACTAATCATCTTCACACAATCACAGCCACCAGACGTCTGCAGGGAATGGACAGTAAAATAACATCGTGGAATCGCTGGCTGGCTCGCCTGCCCTCAGCCTTTCTCCTCCTGGAGCAGGTTTTCTCATATTCAGCCGTGCCCTGCTCTTTGAATTGCTTTCAGCTTTCTGTAGATGAAAGAACATCGATTGACCTGCTGCAGCTATCGTATGAATATCGACGTAAGCACCTCGCCTCCGTCTCTGCGTCCTTGGATCATAAAATATTCCCACAGTCATTTAAATTACACACAAAGACAAACAATTGAGTAGGGGGGATATTCTCTCTCTCTCTCTCTCACCTACACATTTTATGAATTACATGTAGAGGCCGGAGGAGAATATTACAGCGAGCCCATTAATTATCGTTAGCAGGGGACTGATTTGTTCTGCACATCTAATATTAATTTGTGTGAAATAATCAAGTATTTTCCTGTTTGCTGAGATGAACGCGCTCACACAGCAGAGACCTCCAGACCTCTCTTGTTTTACTAATTTCCTCTTAGAGACAATGAACCATGAGCTCATTGTTTGTCTGCAGAGTCGCTGCTGGTTTGCTTTGTCTTGTTTCATCTGAAGAACATTTGAATATATTAATTAAAGAAGCTGCAGTGATGTAGTTGAACACAGCATTATAAGACTATTGAGGAGTCTGATGGCAGTGAGGAAGACGGCCTCCTTCAGTCTTAAGGTCCTACATTTCCCGCTCCTGTATCTCCATCCTGAGGTAGGACGGTGGCTGGTCCATGTTGTTGGTGGGTGGGGTCCTTCCTGATGGACTTTATGCTGGTAGATGTTCTACAGAGCTTCAGGAGTCCTGCTGATCTTCTCAGCAGTCTTCATCACTCTCATGCAGCTGAAGAAGATGCTGAGGATCTCAGGAGACATGCTGAACGTCCTCATCCTCCTCAGGTAGACCGGTCTCTGCTGAGCCTTCTTGACCAGCTGTGAGGTCTTCAGTGTCCTGGTGTGTGACACAGGGGTGAGACCATCTGTCTCATTTATTAATACCATCCTGTGTGTAACCATACCTGTAGGTTTTTAGCCATTTCACCATCAGTAAGCATCATTTTACATCACCACTACGTTCTATGAACCTTCAGTAATTTACACCAATGTTTATGTTTCAGCGCTTACAGCAACTATTCTCATTTTCTCTTGGTATCATGGTTTGTAGTGTTGTCTGTCCTAGGCTCACAACGCATTCGGTCAGGTGACGCTGGTGTTTTGATACAAGCTCTGACACAGTGGTTTGATCCACTCCGCTTCAGGAAGAGCGACACAAGCTCCAAAGCCTCGGTATCATTTACCCGTCACTACTGTTATCTTTTATTTTGTTGTATGCACTTGTTGCTGCACATGAAGCTAGAAGCACTTCTTGTAAATAAACACCTTGCCTCCTACTTATGCTGCTCTGGTCAGCTTCACAACAAGGTGAGCTCTTCAGGTTCCAGGATAAACAGAGGATGATGAGGCTCCTCTCCTGTTGAGGGTCTGCAGACCATCATCCCTCTGGTCCCGTCTACCAGTGAACTTCCGGTTCAGACGTCGTCTTTGTTAGTGAGGTGGTTCTTTGTGATGCTGAGAGAAAACAGCACCAGCAGGAATGTTTCCAGGAAGAGACATAAAGAAACCGTCAATGTCGTCAATCTGCAGATAAACTGTGTCGGGTTGTTTGACTTGAGAAACTCGTGTCTGCAGGTTCATCACGTATCAGGCTCCTGGTCAAACATCTCAGTGTCTGGTCGATGAAGACGTTAACAGCCAGCGTGAGATGATCACCTCGTTAAAGCAGTGACTGAATGAGGAGTGTGTGTGTGTGTGTGTGTGTGTGTGTGTGTGTGTGTGTGTGTGTTTACCGTCAGAACACCGATGATCAAACACACATCCATAAAGCACAGAGAGAAAATCATCTCAGAGACAGTTACAGCTGGCGTCAGGAGGAAAACGTCCCATTAATCAGCAGCTTCCTCCTAAATTTTTAATCCTCATTGATGCCTGAATTACTCAGGATATCGACGTGGGACTGGGAGCCAGAGCTGGATGTGGTTGTATGGCTGCAGTAGATGGTGCAGGAGCAAAGGCAGTGAATGCACGCAGAGATCAGATGATCAGGACGTAGTTTAGTTTGTGTTAACGTTACATCAACATGGAAATATGCAGCTCAGGCTCAGAGCTGGATACAGTTTAACTGAATAAAAACAAACATAAGTATTTCTAACCTATATTAGCCATCAACTGTTTGCTCTGTTTAGTTTCTTTAAATGCGTCACATCGTCACAGTGTTGTTGTTAAACACTCACAGCTCCTTTATTGTGTCAAACAGTTCTTCTTCTTATAGATATTATTCACGATGAATAATGATGTGATGACAGATTATTTAATCGTACGTCAGTCACCACATCAAACAGTAGCATTTTTATTTTTAGTGATTTTTACTGAAGTTAAAGCTCTGAACGCTTCCTGCCAGCAGCAGAGCTCCTCTTATACTGTTCATATAATTAATTATAATTATCACCTCAGCTCTCTCTGTCTGTCTGTGGTGTATATTATATTTATCTGCCGTCTATTAGTCTTGCCCGTGCAGCAGATGATTCATTTTCAGTAAATCGTTGAACGTAAACATTAGGCAAGGCAAGTTTATTTATATAGCACAATTCATACACAAGGCAATTCAAAGTGCTTCACAGTTACATAAGATCACATAAAAAGAGGGGCAGATAAAATCAACACATAAAACATAAATGTAATCATCAATAAATTACTTAAAAGCAACAGATCAGTTAAAATACTTTCAGTTTTCATATGCAGGTAAAAAGGAATGTTTTCAGCCTGGATTTGAGCATTGTCAGAGTTGGGGCCTGTCTCACACTGTCTGGAAGCCTGTTCCAGATTTTGGCTGCTGAGAACTGAAAGGCAGCCTCACCGTGTTTAGTCCTGACTCTGGTCTGGATCAGGAGACCAGTTCCTGAGGTTCTCAGAACTCGAGCTGGTTCATATGTCTCTATCATGTCAGAGATGTACTTTGGTGCTAGTCCATGAAGAGACTTGTAGACTAGCAGAGCGGTTTTGAAGTCTATTCTCTGAGTGACAGGAAGCCAGTGCAGAGACCTAAGAACTGGACTAATGTGGTCGTATTTCCTGGTTCTGGTCAGGACTCGAGCAGCAGCGTTCTGGATGTACTGCAGCTGTTTGACGGCTCGTTTAGAGAGGCCAGTGAGCAGGCCGTTGCAGTAGTCTAATCTGCTGGAGACAAATGCATGGATGAGCCTCTCTAAGTCTGGTTTAGACACCATACCTCTGATCTTTGCAATGTTTTTCAGATGGTAAAAAGCTGTTGATGTTATTGTTTTGATGTGGCTGTTAAAGTTCAGGTCCGAGTCCATTATTACCCCCAGATTTCTAACCTGATTTTTAGGTTTTAGAGTGAGCGACTCAAGGTGACTGATAACACTTTCTCTTTGTTTCTTTGGGCCAAAGACAATGATTTCAGTTTTGTCAGAGTTTAACTGGAGAAAGTTGTTTTGCATCCACGCACTGATCTGTTCGATGCAGCGACAGAGAGAATCTACAGGCCCATGTTCACCTGCTGTCAGTGACACATAGATCTGAGTGTCATCTGCATAGTTATGATAAGACACATTGTTTCTACATATTATCTGACCCAATGGAAGCATGTATAGGTTGAATAGGAGGGGTCCTAAGATTGACCCTTGGGAACTCCACAAGTCATGATCACTTTGTCAGAGACACAGTTACCAATTTCAACAAAGTATGTCCTGTCCTCAAGATAGGACTTAAACCAGTTTAGTGCAGCACCAGAGATTCCCACCCAGTTTTCTAACCTCTGTAATAATATCACATGGTCCACTGTGTCAAAGGCAGCACTTAGGTCCAGCAGAACCAGGACTGAGACTTTTCCTGCGTCAGTGTTCAGGCGGATATCGTTTGTTACCTTGACCAGTGCTGTTTCAGTGCTGTGATGAGGCCTGAAACCCGACTGAAAGGTGTCAAAGGCATTATTAGACTGGAGGAAGTCAGTAAGTTGTTGGTATACAACTTTCTCCAGGACTTTACCTAAGAATGGGAGGTTTGATATTGGTCGGTAGTTGTTCAGTACTGTAGCATCAAGACTGCTCTTCTTAAGAAGAGGCTTAATGACAGCAGTTTTCAAGGCTTTTGGAAAAGTTCCAGTCTGAAGTGAGATGTTGACTAATTGAGTAAGTTGTGATAACAAGCTGCTCAGCACAGACTTCAGAAATCTAGTGGGTAATTCGTCAAGACAGCATGTACATGAATTCAGACCAGAGATAACATCCTCGATTGTTTTGTCAGTAGCAGGTGCAAAATGTGTCATGTTTAGGTGACTGACTGGCTGCAGGTTTGGTATTTGTGTTGTAGAAATTATTGCATTTTTAATACCTTGGACTTTATCATTAAAGAATGTTGCAAATTCATTGCATTTTGAAGTAGAAATTAGTTCTAGGGGCAATGAAACTGGAGTGTTTGTTAATCTGTTGATTGTGCTGAACAGGACACGAGAGTTGTTGCTGTTTTTGATGATTTCAGAAAAATATCTCTCCCTTGCACCGCGTAAGGTTTGATTGAAAACAGTTAACTTTTCTTTGTATACTTCATAATGAATCTGGAGCTTTGACTTGCGCCATTTCCGTTCAGCTTTACGGCACTCCCTTTTCTGTGCCTTGACTGAGTCTTCGTTTCTCCAAGGCGCCTTTTGCCTATTTTTAACCAACCTTAACAGGAGCAATGGTGTCCAAGACATTTGAAACTCTTGATGTATAACAGTTCAACAGATCATCAACATTAAAACATGGAGTGTTTTCAAACCGGATCATTTCTACAAACTGTGTCTTTGTCACATTACGTTTCCCTCGTGCTTTGTCACATCAACAGTTTTAGTTGTTTTACAGTTTCCCAAACAGAAACACGGATCCATGTTTTCTGCAGGGAACACATGACTCTGTTCAATCTGAAGTCTAATTAAGATGAAGTATTATAAATTAAAGCTGGTTTCCAGGATAATTCTTCTCTCTGGGCAGCTGTAGTGTTTCAGAGCCTTTGACTCTTTGCTCCTAAACTCTCTCAATAATCTTTTCTAACTTGTTATTTGTTGTAAAGAGTTGGGGGACATGGAGTTTTAGGACCCAAACGCAGGACTCAGATCAGGAGGAGGTTTTTAATTAACAAACGACAAAGCTAACAAACAAAAGGCGCTGCCAAGTAGAGATGTTATGATCAAAGCAGACGCTAGAAGCAGAAGTATCGTGACAAGATGTTTCTGACGCCTTCGCTTCATCAGTTAGAAAATCACGTGACTCCTCAAATGAAGCTTCACTACGTCACAAACGACGACGTGTCACATGATTACGGTTAGAAATGAACACAGTCCCTCAGATGGTCGTGGGTCTTTGAGAGTTTTACTTACGTTACGTAGTTTCATTGATTTAGAACGAAGGAGGGTGAAGTTTAAGGTAGGATTATGTCTGTCATATAAAAGCATATATTTAAAACATAAACCAGTATTATATGATGTCAAATTATTTTCTATAAAAGAAAAAAATCAAGCATTTCAAGATGCACATACTGTAGATCCTTTATCGTTAATCAAACATAACTTTTGTGTTTGTTTCATGTGAGTGTTATATAATGTATAATATTATCCAGCAGATGTCTCTACATTTAAATGCATCAAATGCTTCCAAACACCTGAACCATTTCAACACAATTGCTTCCTCCATCACTACAGGTGTCAGGAAAACAAAAACACTAAACTAAACTAAGACATGAAACTATGGCATGACACCTGAGAAACAAGGAGTATGACACGACAGGGAGAAGACACAGGTGAAGCAAATCAACAAGACGAGGTGAAACCAATGAGCTAATCAAAAGAAACATGGAGACAAACAAAAACAGGAAGTCAAGAACTTAACAAAATAAAACCAGAAGAAACTAAACCATGACAGAAAACGTGACATGACTGTAGGAAGTTAATGATTAAGATGAAAATAAATCTACTTGGTTTGAGTCTGAATCTCTAGTCTGGAGAAATCTGGATCTTCTTGGAGGATCCAGATATTAACTGGTTCCTGTTCTTGCTTAGTTTCTCTCATTTTTAAACATTTATTCTGCAGATTGACACACATGCAGCCTGACAGTGATTTAACTTGGTCTGAATGAAGGTCTGAAGTATTATTGTGACTCTGCTTCCTCTCATGTCACTGTTTGGCAGGTGCAGTTCCTCAGAGAGCAGCTTCCATCGCGTCATGATGGACATGTGTTCATACGTTGGCATCAGTCTGGCTCAAGGTAGTGACAGGAGGAGGAATATCATTTTTAGCAGTAACGTATTAACATCAGTCATTAAACGGACTGAGGGGCCGTGGTGTCAGTCTCCTCAGATGTGGTCTCGTCCTGGAGCCCAGATCTTAATGTGGCCTCTGATCAGGCTCCACATGGTGTTTGGCTTCTCTCTGCTCTGTGAGTCTGAGCCACAGCTCAGGACGTCACACTTGCTGAACTTTTCTCAGTTTCTTTTTAAACTCACTCCAGTTAACTGACATTTTTGATGTTTTCCAGTTAAATCAGTCTGAAATGATTTGGCGTGCGCTGCAGTGAAGTGTTCAGGGTTTAGGGAACAAGTTAACCTGTGCTGACCCGTGGCAGTGGCTGGCAGCGCTGGACTGTCACTGGGGATCTGAGCTTTATTCTCTCACTGGAGCATGAAATCACTGCAGAGCGTGGAAAAATAAATACAAACTCCATTCTGTCACCGCCCAGCATCCATTCTCCAGTCTGCGTACGTGAATTAGTTTTACATTAGCCTGTTCTTTTTGTCAATGGCCACAATGAGGGAAGAGCTGGGACCCCACAACAAATGTATTACATGTTTCTATTCATGCCAGGCTTGGTGGCGGTACGCCGTGCTGTCGCCCTGCAGGCAGAGCGGCGGGAGGTAAAGCCCCCCCGTGCTGCCTCCTCCTGGTCTTGGTGTTGTGCTGATTGTTGAGCAGCGGTGCGACGCGGGAGGAGGATGATGATCAGCGGCGTCCCGCCCAGGAGGAGCAGATGACCCCTGAGTCAACCTCATCAGTTCTCCCCCCGCCGTGGACGAGCTGCTGCTCACGTATCGGCGGCTGAATCTTCCCCACGCGTCACGCCGTGAAGAAACGCTGCACGCAAAGCGCTCCGTGTCATGTTCACCTGTGAGATACGGAGGAAGCTGAGCAGATAAACAAAACAACAGCTAATGGAAAAAAACAGCTCCTAGTTAAAGTGGAGCTGGGATTTTATCAACCTCTTGACACCGTGAATGGAAAGTGTGCTGTGGAGCGATTTCATAGTCACAGATTACTCAGGCTCCTTGGCTGCTGGACGTATAGAAATATATATAAATATGTGTGTGTGTGTGTGGAGGACAGAGTAAGACTACAGGTTTTCATTTCTCAGGGAAAATAACCAGTCAGCGGGTGAAAAACGATGCTCCCCAGATAATATTTTCACAGAAAAAGGGATTTACGGCTCATATTTTGTATCATGAATTTGAGAGGCTGCATTACTCATAACAAACAGTGTCTCAAATGATGATCGCTCAGTGAAATGCTGCTAATCACCCCCCCGTCCCCCCCGTCCCCCCGTCCCCCCCGTCCCCCTCCTGCTCCGTCCTCCTCAGCACATCAAGGTGACACAACAAAATGAAAAGTCCAGCGTATTGGTAAATGTCCCGTGGCAGCTCGCCAGGACGCTGAGCGACCTTTGAAAGTTCACGGATGAGTCGACGTCTTTTCCTTCAAACATGCAGAAGCACCAGCTGAGCAGACAGCACAGGGGATAAAGAACGAGGAGGAGGAGGAGGGAGGAGGAGGAGGGAGGAGGAGGAGGAGGAGGAGAAGTCATTAACAGAATGGATGCAGTCTGGTTCTCCCCAGCTCTGATGCCAATACTCTTCCCAGGCTGATTTCTTTGTTAGCACCAAACTAAGTAATCAGTGGCCTTATTGCACAGACTATAAAGGTCTGCACCAGCCCACTAATGATTTTGTTTACACACTCTGAAGAATAATAACTAGCATAGCATACAAGAGGCACTGCATTTACTAGGAAAAGAGGAAAAAAACATCTTTGGTTTCATTTTTCTTTCCTACTACGTGAATTAGTGAGTCATTAAAGGATCATTCTGGTTTGTTTCAGCCTGTTTACGCTGGAGAATTAGCTTGTTAGCATATTAGCACATGATCCACAGGAGGCATGTTAATAACAGGAAACATTCAAGCTGAAATCAGAGACTGTATAAATACAGACGGTGGAACAGCTCCTCTAAAGTAGAGCTCCCCCTGGTGTCTGGCTGCAGTATATGTCATTAGCTCCACCCCCTCCATGTTAGTGGGCGGGGCTTGGACCAAAAATATTATTTTTTCAAGAATGCTTTCTGTCATTTCAGATATCAGTTTATTGGATAAGTTGTAGTTTTTCTCAGACTCTGGCTCCGCCCACATCCCTGGGAAATTAGCCGTAGTTTGGTCAAGCTGACAGACTGAATTACCAGATGGATAGCCAAACTGTAGACTGATTACTATTGCTGAGGACATGGGCCTCGTAGAAGTTTTGAAAGTGAAACTTTAGACGCATCCTACAAGCCACCGTCGAGAGGCACAGCGATGATTAAAATCAGTGTGGTTAACTGAAAATGTTCACCAGTTAGTTAGCGACTGGCTAAAAAGAAAAATGTTCCATTCACCTGTCCTGTATTAAAGTTCATAAAAGAGCGATGACTACGTTTCCAAAATTGTTCAGAAATAAATATTTTTTTTGGATTTCTCATGAATAAAAAACAAATGTAATATCTGCTTCTTGTCATTTATCTTTCTGTTCTGAGATTCAGGATTGTGATTAATCGAAATTAATTCAAGAAACCTTGAGATTAATTACATTAACATTTTTAATCGTTTGACAGCCCTGATTTAAATACACCAGCTTTATCTTTTAAGAAGAAGAGACCAAGAGAAACCTGACACACGTGATGTAAAGAATATTTCTTTCTAAGTTTTAACCACCTAACAGGAAGATTGTAGGAGTAGCGGTTCCATTTAGGTAAAATCTCAGTTTGGATGAGAATCAATCTTTATTATCACAGTAGAAACTTTGGGAGAACATTGTTGTTCTTCTCTGGGAGAAGGAAATAGAAATAAAGCCTGAAGCCCCTCACCCTTCTTTGCTCCTAGTGATCATGAGTCATCCAGACCTTCTGAGTCTGCTGACTCCTCCACCAACGGGGGAACCAGTTCGACTTGCACACCAGTTCTGTTCAATATCCACACGATCGATCGGCCCGTAATGAACCGATGCAGCACCAGTCCACACTCCAGTCTGATGGGGGGGGGGGGGGGGGGGTCCACAAACTTTACTTCTCAGAGCAGAGGCTTCAAACTTCTGCTGATGCGACGTCATTAGCGTCTCCTGTTAAATCTCTAGGCGGGAAAGTGTGGCGGCCAACCAGTTACATGGAGGAGGAGGTGGAGGAGGAGGACATGGAGGAGGACATGGGGGAGGACATGGAGGAGGACATGGAGGAGGACATGGAGGAGGACATGGAGGAGGAGGACATGGAGGAGGACATGGAGGAGGAGATTCTTCTCCTTCTTCTTCTTCGGTTCTTTTTCCAGTAGATCTGATGCTCCTCTTCATCAGTAAACTTCTACAGTGATGTGAACACGTACATCTGGTCTCCATGGAAACGGTTCATCCCTGATCAGAGTCATTGATCAGGTCCATGATGATAGTATCTGTGTAAACGCAGTGATCAGTGAACCAGGCTGTGTTCAGGCTCAAACTGCTTCAAACCAGCCTGAATGTAAAACAACCAGATCAGAGGCCTTGAATGAAGTGAATAAACTCTGCTAATCTAAC
>SRSE01000198.1:0-17199 GCA_005024645.1 Planiliza haematocheilus | reverse complement strand
ATTTAAAACAATTAATTCAGGTGAGTATTCCCGCCAGCTTGAGGAGAAAGAAGCTCTTGTTTCTCAGCTGACCAGAGGCAAGCAGGCCTTCACTCAGCAAATAGAGGAGCTTAAGAGGCACATTGAGGAGGAAGTGAAGGTACCGCCTTTTCGACACATCATGTTATTATGTTATAATCAGTGTCTGGTTTGAGGAAACCCAGTTGTTTTACTTCTTATCGGTAAGTTAAAAATGTTTATGGTCATGTTCAACAGGCCAAGAATGCCCTGGCTCATGCTGTTCAGTCAGCCCGCCATGACTGTGATCTGCTCAGAGAGCAGTTTGAGGAGGAGCAGGAGGCCAAGGCTGAGTTGCAGAGAGGAATGTCCAAGGCCAACAGTGAAGTGGCTCAGTGGAGGAGTAAATATGAGACTGATGCTTACCGCGCACTGAGGAACTGGAAGAATCCAAGTACATCACTACCACTTCATTGTTTAAATGAGTTTTAATTAAACTGTTTGTGTGTTTTAACCAATGAAAAATTCTTCCTCACAGGAAAAAGCTGCCCAGCGCCTGCAGGATGCTGAGGAATCCATTGAGGCTGTGAACTCCAAGTGTGCCTCTTTGGAGAAGACCAAGCAGAGACTGCAGGGTGAAGTGGGATCTCATGATTGATGTGGAGAGAGCTAATGCTCTGGCTGCCAACCTGGACAAGAAGCAGAGGAACTTTGATAAGGTAACAGGAAATAAAAACTACATTCATTTCAGGAGAAACCTAAATTGATCTCAATACCAATCATTGGCACTCATCTATCTATTTCTAGGTCCTGGCAGAATGGAAGCAAAAGTATGAGGAGGGCCAGGCAGAGCTGGAAGGAGCTCAAAAGGAGGCTCGCTCTTTAGCACAGAGCTGTTCAAGATAAAGAACTCCTATGAGGAGTCTCTGGATCATTTGGAGACCATGAAGAGAGAGAACAAGAACCTGCAGCGTATGCTATTCTCAGTAAAATTAAAATAGTTCAAGCCTGGGTTATTATGTGACCTTTACAGTAGAAGTTAATTATCAGGCTTCGTACGTATGGGAAAGTTGATAACCACATCTTCATTTGTTCTGTAGAGGAGATCTCTGACCTGACTGAACAGATTGGTGAGACTGGAAAGAGTATTCATGAACTGGAGAAAGCCAAGAAGACTGTGGAGACTGAGAAGACTGAAATCCAATCTGCTCTGGAGGAAGCTGAAGTAAAATCTTGAGAAACACTTGATAAATTACACATATGATTGAATACAAGACCATATGTGTAATCCAGTATTGTGTTTTATTAAAAGGTTACTTTTGGCATGTGTGTGACTATTTAAGGGCACTCTGGAGCACGAGGAGGGCAGATTCTCCGTGTTCAGCTTGAGCTCAACCAGGTCAAAGGAGAGGTTGACAGGAAAACTGGCAGAGAAAGACGAGGAGATGGAGCAGATCAAGAGGAAGCCAGAGGGTGATTGACTCCATGCAGAGCACTCTTGATGCTGAAGTCAGGAGCAGGAATGATGCCTGAGAGTCAAGAAGAAGATGGAGGGAGACCTGAATGAGATGGAGATTCAGCTGAGCCATGCTAACAGGCAGGCTGCTGAGGCCCAGAAACAACTGAGGAATGTCCAGGGACAGCTCAAGGTAAGCTTTGAGAGACATGTAGCTAAATTAAGTAAGAAGTATTATAGAAGATTTACTGTTTTGTTTTCTTCTGCCATTAGGATGCCCAACTGCACCTTGATGATGCTGTTAGAGGACAAGAGGACATGAAGGAGCAGGTTGCCATGGTGGAGCGTAGAATGGTCTGATGGTGGCTGAGATTGAGGAGCTGAGAGCTGCTCTGGAGCAGACAGAGAGAGGACGCAAAGTGGCTGAGCAGGAGTTGGTTGATGCCAGTGAGCGTGTTGGATTGCTTCATTCTCAGGTTTGTTTTGAGTGATTCAAAAATGTCTCAAATGTCTAACAAGCTGATTGATGATTATTTTACCTAAGAACTAAATATCAAATTCATTGTGACTAATTTTAATATCCAGAACACCAGTCTTCTGAACACCAAGAAGAAGCTGGAGACTGACCTTGTCCAGGTTCAGGTGAGGTGGATGATGCTGTTCAGGAAGCAAGAAACGCTGAGGAGAAAGCCAAGAAGCCATCACTGATGTGAGTTTTGGATAATGGAATGCTTCATGCCAAGACTTTTAATATTTTCATCACCTGTACATTCTTTCAGGCTGCCATGATGGCTGAGGAGCTGAAGAAGGAGCAGGACACCAGCTCTCACCTGGAGAGGATGAAGAAGAACCTGGAGGTCACAGTCAAGGACCTGCAGCACCGTCTGGATGAAGCTGAGAGCCTCGCCATGAAGGGTGGCAAGAAGCAGCTCCAGAAACTGGAGTCCAGGGTATGCACCATATACAGAATCTTTTTATGATACGAGTTTGATTATTCACCTTTCTCACTTATAAATCATTGGTCACTTTGTTACAGGTGCGTGAACTGGAGGCTGAAGTTGAAAATGAGCAGAGACGTGGCTGATGCTGTTAAAGGAGTCCGCAAATATGAGAGGAGAGTGAAGGAGCTCACCTACCAGGTAATTACTAATTTACCTAAAACATATCACAAGCTGCCTTTTTTCTGTCTCTGTACTTAATCAGGAACAAATTTGTCATTTTTTTAGACTGAGGAAGACAAGAAGAATGTGAATAGACTTCAGGATCTGGTGGACAAGCTGCAGCTCAAGTGAAGGCTTACAAGAGACAGGCTGAGGAGGCTGTAAGTGAAATGTTTTGTGATCTTATGTATGGAAAGGTAGAACAAATCAATAAACCTTTCATGTAATTAAAATACATGTGAACCCTCTGCAGGAGGAGCAGGCCAACACTCACTTGTCCAGACTGAGAAAGGTGCAGCATGAGCTGGAGGAAGCTCAGGAACGTGCTGACATCTCTGAGTCCCAGGTCAACAAGCTGAGAGTCAAGAGCCGTGTTGCTGGAAAGGTAACTTAGCCTATGTGACCATGTTACACTAATCTGACCTTAGTGCAATGGGTTTCTTTGAATAATTCACCTTAACTAATCTGCATTTTAGTTGTGGATATGAAAAAAGATGTATACAAACGATAACAACATACTGTAGCTAGCTTAAGTGTTGCTGATATATGTTGAGTAACTATTCTTTGTGATTCTTTTTCAGTCTGACAGTGCAGAATAGAGACAACATCCTCTGGGAACCATTTGACAGAGTTCATAAAATATGAAAGTTGTTGAATTGTCTTCTTATGATGTGATAATTTAATAAACAACTCCTTACTGAATACAGTATTTATTCTGTTTCATTAGTTTTTCTTTAAAAGTCAAATTCAAAGTACAGTGTACACCACAATAGTCTGGCAAAGCTGGGAGGAAAGCCCAGCGACAATACCTCCAACTCATTCGCCACTGACAAATGCAACTCCTTCTCTCATTCTTCCAATCAAACATAGACACCATTTACAACAACCTGTCCTCCTCTCCTGCCCCCACGGCCTGCACTCCCACTCCCTCACCTGCTCCTCCCCTCCTCACCTCTCAGCCTCTGCCTCAGTTCTCCCCCGTGTCACCAGGCCCAAAATCAGAGAGCATGAAAACCTCCTGGATCCCATCCCATCTCACCTCATTAAGGACTCTTTACCAGCCATCTCCACACTCATCACAGAAATCATCAACTCCTCCTTCAGGTCTGGCTCAGTCCCCCCTTCACTCAAACTGGCTGCTGTCACCCCCATCCTCAAAAAACCTGGACTCAACCCTGACATCTTGTCGAACTTCCGGCCCATCTACAATCTCCCCTTTCTGTCCAAAATACTGGAGCGTATTGTCGCCACACAACTCAAAGCCCACCTCTGCTCAAATGACCTGTTCGAACCATTTCAATCTGGATTCCGTTCCCAACACAGCACAGAAACAGCTCTCCTGAAAGTCACCAATGACATCCTCCTCTCCGCAGACTCCGGCCACCTCACCATCCTCATCCTCCTGGACCTCACTGCAGCCTTCGACACCATAAATCACACCATTCTCCTCTCCCGCCTTGAGTCTTCCCTCACCATCACTGGCACTGCACTCTCCTGACTCAAATCATACCTCTCAGACCGACAACAATTCATCCATATCAACAACTGCACCTCCTCCACTGTTCCTCTGTCCCAAGGCGTCCCCCAGGGTTCGGTGCTTGGTCCTCTCCTCTTCATACTTTACCTGCTCCCTCTTGGCAACATCTTTCGCCACCACGGTCTCCATTTCCACTGTTATGCCGATGACGTTCAGCTCTATATCTCCACCAACTCCATCACTCCTGCTACTCTTTCCACTCTCTCCAATTGCCTCGCCGACATCAAATCCTGGACGCAGATCAACTTCCTCAAACTAAATTGTGACAAATCAGACCTAATCATTATCGGCCCCAAATCCCTCAACAACTCCACAGACAGTTTCCGCCTCACCATCGACAACTCCACCCTCTCTCCTTCCCCCTACAGTCGCAACCTTTGAGTCATCTTTGACAGTAACCTCTCATTTGATCATCACATCAATCAAATCACCAGAACGGCTTTCTTCCACCTCAAGAACATTGCCCGACTCCGTCCATCACTCTTCATCTCTGCTGCTGAAACCCTCATTCACGCCTTCATCACTTCCATAATTGACTACTGCAACAGCATCCTCTACAGCACACCATCCAAAACTCTAAATAAACTTCAGTACATCCAAAATTCTGCTGCGCGTCTGCTCACCCACACCCGCTCCCATGATCACATCACTCCTGTCCTCCAGAAACTCCACTGGCTCCCAGTTCCACAACGTATTCAGTTCAAAATCCTCCTCCTCACACACAAAGCCCTCCATAACCAGGCCCCCTCCTATCTCACTGACCTGCTCCATCGCCACAATCCTTCCCGCAGCCTCCGTTCACGTGATGCAAACCTCCTTACTCCGCACTCAAGACCAAGCATCGAACCTGGGGCGACAGAGCCTTCTCTGCAGCTGCCCCTTCCCTCTGGAACTCTCTCCCCAAACACATCCGCGACTGTACCGACCTTACCACATTCAAATCCCTGACAAAAACACCTTTTTAAAATTGCTTTTAATGTATAGCTCAGTTTATTGTGTTTTTTTTTTTGATGTTACATTTCACATTGTTTTGTTAATGTGATGTTCTTTCTTATGTAAAGTGTCTTTGAGTATTTTGAAAAGCGCTTTTAAATAAAATGTATTATTGTTATTATTATCATGTCTTTGGATGGTGGGAGAAAGTTGGCGTACCTGGAAAGGACCCACACAGACACAGGGAGAACATGCAAACTCAGTCGGCCCAGACCCATAAAGTTTAAGCTGTACTCCTATGTCAGATGTCTAAAATAAAAGGCTGAGCACTAGTACATAAAATCACCATATATCTTCGACATGGAGAAGGAAAATTCTATCCAGGAGTAGTAGAATTTAAAATTGTAATAAGAATATTTTATGTCATGGAACTGAATTTGAATGTTTTGTGTAACCTTGTTTGATTTTTCTGGTGTTTCCACAGCTTTCTTGATGGATTTAAAGGGACCTCATTTCTGGCATAAAATACGATCGTTTACTCACCCATATAACTTTGGTCTTATTTGAAGTCGTTGGTCAGATATTTAGATCTGCGTATATCCAGTGACAGGCTGACAGGTATCTGAGTTTTGGAGAAGCACCTAAATGCCATTGGTCTACAGTCCAATAAGCCCAGGGTCAAACATTTTCTATCCAGGTCCATAAATATAGAAATCTCAGTTTGTACATTTAATATGTCACCTCAGTTTTAATTTGTAGGAGATTTGTTTGGCATGTTTTCAGCATAGCTGTCAAGCAAGTGTCCACTAATTTAAAACGGATGCATTTGCATAGCTTACTTTACTCACTATTTCATTAGGATACATGTCTGTCACCTACTTGTAAAATTAATCTTACTGGAACGCAGCATGGCACGGGTTGTGGTTTTGGAGAAGCATGTGGATGTCACTGGTATACAGTTGCAAGACAGGCACACATCCCAGATGTCTGAAATAAAATCAAGACTGAGTGCCATTACATAAAATCTGATGAGGTATGATACATATCTTAGAATAGAGTGACGGATAGATGACGCATTGCCATCTAAGCTGGGATAAAACCCAAAATAAGTCCTGTGTCAACAAACAAGACGTAAGAGATGCCTGAACGGTAATAGTAGCGTGAATGAAAACCCCTGTCCAGTAGTAGTGGAAGTTAAAATTTGTCAATTTAATGCAAACAAAAGTAGATGGTGTCACAACGGGTAAGTGGGGAAAGGGATTTTCGGACCCAAGTGCAGGACTAGATGCAGGCAGGAGTAGGCAAGAAGTATTTTAATAAAGAAAAACAAACAACTTACAAAACCAAAAACGCTGCTGACATGGCAGGTGAATCCAAAAAGAAAACAAAAATCCCAAACACTATCAAAACTAAATCGTGGCATGAAACTGTGGCATGATACATGTAGTGATGGCCCTCTGACACCCGAGGCTCCGACACATGCGCCGTAGCTCATGAAGCAATTGTATCGAACCACTGTGCCGAAGCGTGGTTCGGTCACGTGACTAGTGACGTTTGAAGCACTTGAGTGACGTTCGAAGCAGTTCAAGTGCTTCGAGCGCTTCAGCGGCAAACGAGTCATCCCAGGGGTTCGGTTTGTCATGTGAATGACCTGGTGGGATCGAGTGTGTTCAGGGATATCCCGGATATCTTATTCCTATTTAGTGGTGCTCATTTTAATGTTTCTTTGCATAGTAGGTTGGTCTCTTGCTGTAGTTGGAGTCATTTGCGTATTGTGTGGAGATAGATCTCCACACAATACGCAACTAACTCCAACTAAGATTCAGAAAGAAATCGATCAATTAGTGACATAGTTAGACAACACTCGATTGATAGATAGATATAGTTACATAGTTGGTCAGGACAAATCGCGTGTTTTGTGACGTTGACGTATGAACCGTTTCACTGCTTCATTCGGAAACCCTGTAACTGGTTTGGTTGTCTCGGCTCTTCGGGAGAGATGAGATGAGTCTTAGAAGCAAAAACTGAGTCAAGAAAGATTTGGTTTGACACTGTTGCATTCAATACAAATATTCTCTAACACTACGAAACCATGGAATCTAGTTTGATACCAAGAGCAAATGAAAATAGTTGACGTAAGCGCTGAAACATAAACATTAGTGTAAATCAGCGAAGGTTCATAGAGTGTACTGACGTAATCAAAACTGATGAGGTTCGAGGTACACTGTGAAGTCGCCGGTCCTTCTTTAGCGAAACAAGGGTTCGAGTCCCATTTGTACTTTGTTATTTATTTTATTGTTATATGTAGCCTATATCATTTTCTTATAATAAGCTTTAAACCACATATCCATGTAATGTGGTCGAATAGGAATGTGCATGGCAAATCAAGTCTCATACAAGCATGAACCAGTAAGACACATCTCCATTGCACTACATTTTATTGTCCACTAGATGTCCTAATAGAGCACTGTGTCATTGAAGCTTCGAGTAATGAACCTTTTTTTGAATCACGTGTCGAGGCTTCAACAAAGCCTCGATTGTCCATCACTAGATACATGTGACGAGTGACGAGTGACGAGTAACATGAAACAAGTAACAAGTATGACGAGACAATGAACAAAGGGAAGAGCAGGGCTATATATACACACACGAGGAACCGAGTGACAAGACACAGGTGAAGCAAATCAAGAAACGAGACTGTGGAGGGGGCGTGGTGCATCAGCCGCAGGAGAGAGGTGTGGAGAGGACTCATGAGACCAGCACCAGGTGAGAGTGATTAGGACACCTGCATGCTGTTATCTAATCACTCTCTCCTTTTAAAAGACAGTAGCGTGCTGGACCTGGAGAGAGGAGTCACAGCCAAGAGACACACACAGACACGGATGTCAGCCGCCAAGGAACCTGAGAGAGGAAGCCTGCGAAAGACAGTGGAATGTGTGTGGGTTTGTGACATAAAATAAACAACGTAAAAGTCATCCCTGTCATGAGTATCTGTTGAAATAACCCACGGTGGCATCAGAGTACGCCACAGAGACACAGGTGAAACCAATAATCTAATCAAAGGGGAACACACAGACATGACAAACAGGAAGTCAAGGACTTGACAAAATAAAACAGGAAACAGAACCCAAGAACATGAAAACTAAACCATGACTAAAACAAAACAAGAACTAAAGATACAACATAAACACAGGACTGTGAAAAAAGACTAGACAAAAGATGAAAAGACAGAAGACAAGACAGAACATGACAGATGGTACTTTCATTCAGTCAGACTAAATAGCAAGAAAGAGTCCACTCTGCTCAATTCAGTTAATGGTATTTATGCAGAAGTCTTGTTATACGTAAATACATTACACACTATAATAGGAGATAAGAGTTACATCTAGATCAGGTTTAGTACAGTTTCTTAGTTTCAGCATATCAAACATGAATCTGTCCTTTTGTGTTCTTTTGGCAACATGGAAAGACATGGAGGTCCGTTTAGATTTCAGAACCTTGGATACATAAGAGACAAATTTGGAGTGCTCCTCAACTTCCTTAACATAAAAAAGAAGAGGTTCTAAAACATTGTCTTACCTTGAGCACTGCTCTGACACATGACAGCCAGTCAGAAAATGGTGGCACTGAACTTGCAATGGAAGTGTACAATTTTCCACCCCTTCCACCAAAAAAAATGACCAACATGGTGACTTTCCTGCATGAGAGGAAGCTGACAGGATTTATCCCAACATGTGGGCTGCACTAAGAATCTTTGTAACTCTCCCTGTCACAGTGGCTGCTGCTGAAAGAAGCTTTTCTAAGCTTAAAACTCATTAAAACTTACCTGAGGTCTACCATGCTGCAAACTCATCTCTGTGGATCTCGCTCAGCAGCTAACCATAGCTACCAAGCAAAAGGAAAACAACAGGAACCTGACCTCAACAACAGCAGTATGCAGCATGTCATTGGGGTTTTCAAGTGGGGTAAAGAAGTTCAAGAAACAACCGTACATTTATGGAAATATTTAATTAATCTGTTATGAACTCTGTTAAGTTGTCCATTAGCTGATACCTATTCAGCAGCCTCAGACTGAAATAAAGAAAATTAATAAAAAATTATTCTGATGATCTTCAAATCACATACAAACACAGGACATAACACTCCTGGCCTATGTGACTTTTGTTGTGTTATTTCAAATAAACCAGTCAACCCTATGTTTACAAATGGGTCTGTGCTGAGAGTTTGAAGATAGACACCAAGAAGCTGGAGTCTGACCATGTCAAGGTTCAGGGTGAGAGCCAAGAAAGCAATCACTAACTTTATAATAATAATAATGACACATTTTATTTATAGGTGTCTTTCACGACACTCAAGGTCACCATACAAAATAGTTTAAAATAAAACACAGTTTAAAAACACAAAATAACACAATGAAAGTACACACAAGCATAATATAGAACATATAGTTACATACAAATAAATTTTGCAGATGATACGGAATTTGACAGGAAGCCAGTGGAGTTGCGGCAGGACCGGTGTTATGTGACTTATGGAGGGGGTTCTAGTGATGATGCATGCGCAGTAGTTTTGAACCAGTTGTAGCTTATGAATGGATTTGTCAGGTAAACCAAATAAGAGGGAGTTACAATAGTCTAGACGGGATGTGACCAGGCTAAGGACAAGGGTGGCAGTATTTTCAGGTGAGAGGGATGGACGGAGACGGAAGATGTTGCGTAGGTGAAAACAGGCTGAACGGGTAATGGTGTTAATATTAGAATGGAAAGAAAGTGTGGTGTCAAGGATGACACCCAGACTCTTAACCTGGGAAGAGGGCAAGACTGGGGAATTGTCAATTTGAATACAGAAGTTATTTATATTGGATAGGGTGGTTTTGGGTGCCAAGAATTTCAGTTTTACTACTGTTGAGTTTGAGGAAGTTGGTGGAGAACCAGGTTCTGATTTCCTGTATACAGTCAGAGAGGTAAGTGGGTGGAAAGGTGGAGCTGGGTTTGGTGGACAAGTAGAGCTGGGTGTCATCCACATAACAGTGGAAATTAATATTATACCTATGAAATATCTGGCCACGGTAGATGAGGTAGATGATGAATAGAAGAGGACCAAGAACAGAGCCTTGGGGAACACCAGAGAAGAAGGGGATGGGTGGGATGTAAATGTTTTTAATTGAATGAATTGAGTGCGGCCAGAGAGATACGAGATGAACCAACTGAGAGGTGTGTCAGAGATACCAATGGAGGCTAGTCTATGGATGATAATGAAGTGGGAGATAGTGTCAAATGTTAGGTCAAGAAGAATGAGAATTGAAAGGAGTCCTGAATCAGCAGCCATAAGGAGGTCATTGGTAGGGCTGTTTCTGTGCTGTGTAAAACCAGATTGAAATTGCTCATATAGGTTATTGTTGGAGAGGTGGGCATGGATCTGGGATGCAACTGTTTTTTCAAGAACTTTAGATAAAAAGGGCAGATTGGAGATAGGACGGAGGTTATTGAAATTGTCGGGGTCTGCACCGGGTTTCTTAAGTATGGGGGTGACTGAGGCTGATTTGAGAGATGAAGGAACAAGACCAGAGGTGAGAGAGGAATGAACAATAAGAGGGATCTAAGATATAAGAGGGATGAGATAGTTGATGGAGGCTTTAACAAGACCAGTTGGCAGGGGGTCGAGCTGGCAGGTGGATGGCTTAGCTTTCCTGATGAGGTCAGATATGTCGGAAAACGAGGGTAATTTGAAGTTCTTCTTGCATATGTTCAGTAAAACATGGTTACATTTTCAGTTTAAGCTGTTAAACAGACAATCTTTTATTTTAGGCTACCTACCTACCATGCTGGCTGAGGAGGTGGAGATAACCCTAACCCTAACCCTAACAGTAACACTAACATCTAATGTTCATGAGAAGAACAATTTCTGATAATTAGACATTAAACTCAGTAGAATTTGATCCTCTGAATGTATTCTTGTAGGGCAAAACATCTGAGGACACAAATATGGCTCAGTCCTGCCCTACACTGATGCAATGTTCTATTTCAGATGTCACAAGAAACAAACAGTGAACTGCCAAGTCCCAGTGCACTATTAACTCGTGGAGGAAATCAAAGCTTGACTTGGAATCTTGGAGCAGAAGGAGGTCTAAACTCAATCTTTTGATGACTACTTAGCTTCTATCCCTGGGCTTTTCTATGAGGGGCACTTTAACATGGTTCGTTATGTGTTGAGAACATAACCATCTCACATAATCAGAAAAAAGTATTCAATGCCACCAATTCACCAAAGTAGATTTTTAGAGTGGAGTCACAAATGTCAAAGGACCTATGCTGATAGGTAACTCTTTACTAACAGATGAGATACAAATCTGACCAGCATCCAGGTCACCAGTAGGTGATTTCGGGGGGAAAAAACAAAGCACATACACACACACATTGATGCACTAGTACCTACAGCACAACATTCCCATACATGGCAGATTAGGAACAAATATGCCATAAAAGGATGTAGAAAATACTTTTAAATCCTCACACCATCTGCTCAAATCGCTACATCTCCATTAGTTTCATGCCAGCCTACATCATACAGGAGCCAATTTATAAGTACTCAGCAAGTTAAGCCAACTTTCTTGAGTGAGTTAAGATTTTCTGATTTGCATGTATGTTTTCTCCGGTTGGAAATAAAAAATGTAAGAATGGATATCAGATCCCAATATTACCCAGGACCCTTAAATCAAGCTTCTTTAGCAGATGTCACCTCCTATCAAATGTAGCAGCTGGATAAAGTTCATTTCTCCTTGTGTGGAAATTATTTTGGTCCTGATCTCAGGTTGCCAACTGTTTTCATGCCCATATACAGAGTAATATAAAAGGACATCAAACTTATATGGATATAGCTCATCTTTAATTGTTGTTGTGAGACCATGATATCTGCCAGTGTCCTGTAACTGTAGGCCACAAACATTTGCTTGACTGGTGCATTTCTAAAACTAAGCCCCAGGCATGTGACATTACTCAAAACACCTTAATGTTATTTAATCCCTATGAAATACGGTGTTTTAAAAGAGTTTTGCCGAAAATGGTATTGTTGATGTTATTAATAACTGTTCTTCTAATTAGTTTAAGCATTAGTACAGCTTCTAAATTTATATTTGGTATGTAAATTATGATTTAAAGAATATGTGTTGGCAACTCTGATGTTAGTATCATTTCAGGGGTGAACTTAATTTCATTTCAGAGATCTCAAACGTTCAAGTGTCCTGTAATGGAATACCGAAGGAATTTGGGAGACTTTCCACAACCAACCTGCCCAAAATTTTTAAAAATCCATTAATGTTCACACTATGTTTGCACAGCAATCAGCAATTGTAGTTATTAGAGTCATATACATATAAAACCTTAAACTCTTTAGGATAGTCTAACATAACTACATACAGAAACAACTTCTTTTTATCTGTCTTAAATTAAGCACCTTTATAATGAAATGTTTTTAGAAACATGTCTGGGATGTTTCTTCTGTTCTGCAATTTCTGAAAGTGTTATCCAATGTCGATTAGCTTCTTCTTTTAAGTCCCTTGATAAGCATGGTGCAAACATTAATTCATTTTAAAATTTAACACCTATGGTACATTTATGGTCACATCCATGTTTTCCATCAAATTAAATTATTTGTTATAATTTCATTCTTCAGCCTGTATTTATTTATTATATTTTAGTCTCAAGTAATTATGCATCACACTTCCATAAACATCAGCAACACGGACACGGGACATGACCAAACTGGGTGAGTGGCTGCTGCTGACCAGGCACTCCCACCATCTATAAAAGAGGCAGCACTTGACTACTGCATGGACTGATAACATCACAGCACAGGTAAGTGCATCACTCTCTACTCTGTGTGACCTCTTATTAAAGTTAATCTTTGTTTTCCTTACAACTTGTGCATATTGTCTACAATGTCTTTGGCAAAGAACACTTCACATGCATGTCATTAAGGTGAAATTACAATGGACAAAATACTTTTCTGAAGCATTTTTACAGTTGTGTAGTAAAGCCATTTCTTGTAAGAAATCATTTTGTTGAATTATAGGATAATGTATAAGTTATAAGTTGTTAGTTATACAAATTATCATCAAGTAAAAGGCCAACCATATCGCTGGTTGTATGAGGCAGGTAAAGGAATGGAAGTGATTTGAAATGAAATGATTCTGATTAATACAGTTTAAATTCTTTGCTTAAGTTGGAAACCGTTCTCATTAACTGAATTTCAGCAACTGAAATTAAAAGTTGACGAATATAAATCACAGTAAGTCACATTTAGGATGAAATATCTTTTCACAGAATCTTGAGACTTCCGCACTTCTTACTTTTGAGAACGAGCTGAGGTAAAATGTCACTACCAATGAATTATGTCTTTTTCATGGCTCATCATGGATATAAAGCAATGACTATGCCAAGTTGATCTGGTATCTCTATTCTGGATTCTTCTGGACGTTTCAGTCTCGACTAAAGTGCCATCATGAGCACAGATGCAGAGATGGAGGCCTATGGCCCGGCGGCCATTTACCTCCGGAAGCCAGCAAAGAGAGGATTGAGGCACAAAACACTCCTTTTGATGCCAAAACTGCCTACTTTGTGGTTGATGCTGATGAGATGTATCTCAAGGGTAAACTGGTGAAGAATGAAGGTGGCAAAGCCACCGTGGAGACTGATACTGGAAAGGTGCGATTCATTATTCTTCACTTTCTTAAAGTTAACATTTAAGTTCCTTTAAAAACTCTTTAAGTGTAGGATTGTGAGTTAGTTCCACGGATATTTATCAAATATGTATTGATAAACATTCAGTCAATGATTTCTTCCTCAACAAACTATTCAGTGAATTTAACTAAATTTCTTTTTCAGACTGTAACAGTAAAAGAAGAAGACATCCATGCCAGGAACCCTCCAAAGTTTGATAAAATTGAGGACATGGTCATGATGACCCACCTCAATGAGCCTTGTGTGTTGTATAACCTCAAAGAGCGTTATGCTTCATGGATGATCTACGTGAGTTTCCCATAGAATTACCATACAGATCACCAAACAAAAATTTGCTTTCATTACTCTACTATCTGAAAAAAGTAGTGGCAGATATCGAATGTGGACATGGTGATACTGATCAGGAATTTGCTTCTCTTTACAGACCTACTCCGGCCTTTTCTGTGTTGTTGTGAATCCCTACAAGTGGCTTCCTGTGTATGATGCTGTAGTTGTTGAGGCATACAGAGGCAAGAAGAGGATTGAGGCTCCACCCCACATCTTCTCCATCTCTGACAATGCCTATCAGTTCATGCTCACTGGTAAGTTCAAAGTTACAAGAAGAAGAAGAAGAAGACAAAATTAACTGAAATAGAAGATTACTGAAGGAACAATGAAACAAGATTCATCTGAAGCATGTATGTTTGTATTTTAGATCGTGAGAACCAGTCTGTCCTGATTACGTAAGTTTTACACAAAAAGATGTTCTAAATCTTTAGAACATTATGATAATGCAGCTGAAACTTGACAATGTGTCTCTTATAACCCAGCGGAGATCTGGTGCAGGAAAGACTGTCAACACCAAACGTGTCATCCAGTACTTTGCAACAATTGCAGCTCTTGGAGCCAAGAAACCGAGCAAATCGCTGGCAAAATAAAGGTAAATGTAGTTGATTAACAAGAAACAGTTTGTTCTCATGGAAGTTTACATGAATGTACCAAGTACATGTAACCACAATTTCCTCTTACAGGGTTCCCTCGAGGACCAAATCGTAGCAGCCAACCCTCTGCTGGAGTCCTACGGTAACGCCAAGACTGTGAGGAATGACAATTCCTCCCGTTTTGTAAGTGATCACATTAAGGAATACTCTGAGACTTTTTTCCTTGTTATCATGTAAGGTCATGCTAACAAGGATCTTACTGTCTAGGGTAAATTCATCAGGATCCACTTTGGTTCCAATGCAAAGCTAGCTTCAGCTGACATTGAAACATGTGAGTTTTAATTATTTACCTTTTGTAGCTGTAGCTATTAGCAGTGTACAAATGTAGTGTCCTCCATTGTTGATCTATGTTCTTTCAATCTCAAATATATCGATAGATCTGCTGGAGAAGTCTCGTGTCACCTTCCAGTTGTCTGCTGAGAGGAGCTACCATATCTTCTATCAGCTGATGACAGGCCACCAGCCTGAGCTTCTGGGTATGTTACTGTCACTGGAAACATGAATGAAATAAGTTGGAATAATATCAACAGAAAATCTCATGAATTTAATTTCTGCTCTTCCAGAGGCTCTTCTGATCTCCACCAACCCCTACGGACTATCCAATGATCAGTCAGGGTGAAATCACTGTCAAGAGCATCAATGATGTTGAGGAGTTCATTGCAACAGATGTAAAGAGCCAATTTGTGTTTCTTCTGATAATATATCAGTAATAATCCAAATCAAACAAGTATATCATATGTATTGATTATTTCATTTTAAATGCAGACTGCCATTGATATCTTGGGCTTCACTGCTGAGGAGAAATTGGGCATCTACAAGCTGACTGGAGCTGTGATGCATCATGGCAACATGAAATTCAAGCAGAAGCAGCGTGAGAGGAGCAGGCTGAGCCTGATGGCAATGAGGGTACTTAAAAAATATACCATTCTCTTCATACAAGTGTAGTACTGTGGTTAATAATGTCGTATTAGTAAGTATTCAACTTTTTTCCATCAGTGGCTGATAAAATCGCCTACCTCCTGGGTCTGAACTCAGCTGATATGTTGAAAGCTCTGTGCTACCCAAGAGTCAAAGTTGGAAATGAGATGGTTCACCAAAGGGTCAGACTGTCCCACAGGTAATGAAAAGACAATTTCATGTTTCAGAAAAAAAAAGCATTTTTACATCGTCATGTTTATTTGGAAGATCAAGTCATAAAGTCTGTTCTTATAGGTCAACAATTCTGTCAGTGCTTCTGTGCAAGTCTGTCTATGAGAAAATGTTCTTGTGGATGGTCATCCGTATCAATGAGATGTTGGACACAAAGCAGGCCAGGCAGTACTACATTGGAGTGCTGGATATTGCTGGATTTGAGATCTTTGACGTGAGTAGCTGAAAAATAACAGTATCGTTATAAAATTCAGCGCAATTTAGTCATGGAATTAAATGCTGTTGTACTGTCATTACAGTACAACAGCTTGGAGCAGCTCTGCATCAACTTCACAAATGAGAAACTGCAACAGTTCTTCAACCACCACATGTTTGTCCTGGAGCAAGAGGAGTACAAGAAAGAAGGCATTGACTGGGTGTTCATTGACTTTGGCATGGACTTGGCTGCCTGCATTGAGCTTATTGAGAAGGTAATGTCATGTAAAGCCTGAACCATGGGTTTTTCACTGACTCCTAAATGACTGATTTTTTAAAACATGACCAAATTTTCCTTCAGCCCATGGGTATTTTCTCCATCCTTGAAGAGGAGTGCATGTTCCCCAAGGCCTCTGACACAACTTTCAAGAACAAGCTGCATGACCAGCATCTTGGCAAGACGAAGGCCTTTGAGAAGCCAAAGCCTGGAAAGGGCAAGGCTGAGGCTCACTTCTCCCTGGTTCACTATGCTGGTACAGTAGACTACAACATCACTGGCTGGCTGGACAAGACAAGGACCCACTCAATGACTCAGTGTTCAGCTCTACCAGAAGTCTTCAAACAAACTACTGGCCTTCCTATATGTCACCAAAGGTGCAGCTGAGGGTAAGAAATAACAATAAACAGAGATGGTACAAATAAATGAACCACATAGTGACATGTAGGGAACTAATTATGACAAGTGAAGTTTTGATGTTCTAAACTGGCCGTAAGTGTGCATGTGAGTGTGAATGGTCTTCCATCTATGTGAGCCCTGCAATGGATTGGCGTCCTGTCCAGGGTGCATCTCCAAAGACAACTGGGATGGCCTCCAGTCCCCCGCAACGTTCCAGAGGACAGGTGGTTACAGAAAGTGAATGAATGAACGAATCAATGAATGAAGTTTTGATGTTAAGGTGCATTTTTATCAAACTGCATCAGTCGCAGGAGAAAGAAGCTGATTAGTGCTCTTTAATAATAAATTGATACACCACCACAAAGTGGACAACTGAAA